>BGNK01001399.1:33750-141303 GCA_003297005.1 Symbiodinium sp. clade A Y106 | reverse complement strand
CCCCTGAATTCGTTACTCCATCCGTCCGTCCCTGCTTCATGCAGTGTTTTAGGATGTGGTGAACGAGCTAGTATTTGCGAGGAATTTGCCGCACCTTCTGACAGAGTCGCGCGGAGTAGCGGGGTACGGAGTAGCTGAAACTGTAGCAGTTGCTACGCATTCGTTATTCCATGCGACGTTTTAGTAAAGCAGAATAGAAAGAGCTGGTATAATTTGAAGCAAGTCAAAACGTCTCAGCGACCCTGCAGGAGAGTTTAGGATAACAGCAACCCGCGTGCTTTTAGTCTAAACCGCCCAAGATCATCCGTTCCACATCTGCTGCTTGTCACTTGGGTCCAATCAACCAAAACCACGTCTGTCTTTACGCCACCCCAGATGCACGTACCGAGCGTTGATTTTCCAAACCACTCCAGAGGAGCGTACCGAAAAATGACTTGCCGAACTCTCCCCTTAAACCTTAAGCCCTGAGTTCGTCAGTTCTCGCAAGCCAAACCTTCTCGAGCTAACCCTATACTCTGAACCAAATATCAGTTGGATGACTCCATCGGAGAAACACTCCTACGACTGNCTTAAGCCCTGAGTTCGTCAGTTCTCGCAAGCCAAACCTTCTCGAGCTAACCCTATACTCTGAACCAAATATCAGTTGGATGACTCCATCGGAGAAACACTCCTACGACTGGGTCTTGGTCTTGGCGGGTTTGGGGATGTGAAATGGGCTTGGGGTGGCGGCTGGTGTCTTCCCGTATTTTTTTTCCTCCTGGACCCTGTTTCGACATTCAGCTTTTGTCCGATTTGACGGCCCCATTTTCGAGACCGAAAAACTCTTCGAAAACCTGTGCACCACAAGGGGCCTCCCCTGAAGCTTCAGGGGGGACTTAAGGGAAGACTTCAAAGGGGACTTAAACGGAGGACTGAGGACTTCAAAGGATGATTTTTATTTTCTTCGTTTTTAAATCCGTTCGTGTGGCTGTCTTCTTGTGGAATGGCTTTTGTTCATTTCTTTACGGCTTGAAAAAGCAGAGAGTTTTGTTTGGCAACTGCGGAATCGTGTGAGCTTGCACAATGAGCGGCTCATTCAGCTCTGGTTCAGGCAAAACTTGGCGCTTTGTCGCCAATGTAAGAGATTGTTTTCGTCTCGATCCAGTTAACAAACGTGTCAGCAGGTTTGGAGGCAACTGCGTGACGAACATTGTTCGCCGTTCGATGAAGCCGAAATCAATGCAAACTCGAGGTGTCGTGGTCACTTTCTTTGGTTGTCAGCTTCGAAGCAATGTCTCATTTCTAGTCCTTCTTGCTTGCCATGCTTTGGCATTTTGGACAAGTAGTTGTCAGGTTACATCACTGGTCAACAGTCCCAAGCGACCGACTGACCAACATACCCCGCGCATAGCTGCGACGTTGTCTTTCGAGCAATTGGGAGCATCTTTGTCCAAGTTTTTCGGCCCATTCCAGAGTCCATTTTCGAGCCCCAAACGAAGCCCAAAATGGGGTCTCCCCTAATAGTTTCCAATCAGGCGGTCTCAGTTTTGGGAACAGTTTTCGGCCTCAAAATGGCGTGCGTTTCAAGCTTTACCAATGCGGTGCAGTGTTTAGAGCGACCGCGTGTATTGAAAGCAATCAAAAACGCTCCGTTGCTACCGTTGTTTGTCATTGCTTGCCATGCTTTGGCATTTTGGACAAGTAGTTGTCAGGTTACATCACTGGTCAACAGTCCCAAGCGATTGACAACAACCGGGAAACTGGAAAGTTGTGCAATCTCTCTTAAGCTTGCGAGCAATGAACAGGTCTGGAGACCGCCCTCTGGATTCCAAAGAATTGCGAATTGGAATTTACTAATAGCTTGCGAGAAATTCCAAAATAGATTGCCAAAATCTAGATTGGGGGTGAGTGGATTCAGGGACTAAAGGAATGACCAAGACATTTGCTGGCTGCTCATGATGCGCGAATTCCCCTTCCCCTTGCAGCAATGTTAAGAAGCGATCGCCGATCCAAAGATCATTCAGGAACACTGCCTGCAGGGAAAAAGGGGAGCATGCTTGCTGGGTCTGCTGGGTTCAAAGTTGAAGCGTCGGCGAGTGCTTGCGACAAACTGGAAAGCAAAGTGCTTCGTACTTCAACCGCAGCAATTTGCCGCGTGCAGGTTTGTGAGCCTCGAAACAAGGGTTGAAAAGGTGAGAAGAACGCGCAGGCCCTCAGGTGTACGTCCGTCTTGATCCCGGAACAGCTGGTCCATCATTTGCCTTCCCCGCAACCCACGAACCACGCATTGTTAGAAGGCTCCGGGAAGTCATCACGGAAGCCGTTAGTTCTCTTTTCTCTTCAGATGTCGTGCAAGTTTTTGGATTTAGAAACCCCTTGTCGAACTCCAGGTTTCTAATGATACAGGGAGACAGAGATGAGTGGTTTCTTTGCATGTATGTTGTTTGTCGTTTAAAATGGTATTTCGGGCCGTCGATTGGAACTGATTGTTTCCGTGGTTTGCTTCATGCCCTTGGTCGACGACATGTGTGCATGTTTGGTGGCAGCTTGCCATGTGAACATCTTCTGTGCAATGACGACGTGCTAATCTGACTCGATCACTTAGGTTTTTCGCTTTCTGCAACACGCGATTACTTCAGCATGTGCGCGCGCTTGGCTCCAACCTTTCGCGTTTGCAATGTGGCGAAGTGTTCCACATATGCACTTCAACATCTTTCGAACACAGATGCTGTTTCAACAGCCTGACTCTAGCGTACCGTGTGACATCGATTCCGAAGTTCTGCCATGGAAGCCATTGCGCCCCTTCGGGCCGACAGCTTCATGCAGCGGTTCTTGCAGCTAAAGTTCGAGCTTTTCTGGGTAGCCCTGCCACAGGTATGGAACCCGAAAGCTCCTGACGCAAGCGGTTACTCCGAGAGGTTTGGGTGGAGGAGAGGTCTCTTCTGCATTGGCCCTGCTTTGGATTTNGAGCTTTTCTGGGTAGCCCTGCCACAGGTATGGAACCCGAAAGCTCCTGACGCAAGCGGTTACTCCGAGAGGTTTGGGTGGAGGAGAGGTCTCTTCTGCATTGGCCCTGCTTTGGATTTCTGGGTCGAGGGAATGGCCATCAGAGGATAAGCACGCAGCTTTTCACGACCGCAAGACCGCAAAAGATCAAAGATACGACGCAGAAGATCTCTTAGCTGTACGGACTCCTGCAGTTCGCCTTTTTTGTAAACGGATGGATGGATACAGAATGAGATCGACTAATCAGAACCCTCAAGCCTGTGAGCCATTGCGCCGGACTAAAGCGTTACAACGTCTCAGAGAGCAGTGAACTGCTCGACTCTCGCAAGACCTCAGTGTGCAGTGACCTGTTCCAGGCTTCGAAACTTCCACACTCCCCTTTTGGCGCAGCCNGAGAGCAGTGAACTGCTCGACTCTCGCAAGACCTCAGTGTGCAGTGACCTGTTCCAGGCTTCGAAACTTCCACACTCCCCTTTTGGCGCAGCCAAACTTGAGGAAGATAGAAGCTTATGGCTTACACGACCGTGAGCGGACACTTGCAGGCCCAAAAGCTCACACAGCTTGCAAGGGCTTCAAGGTAGGCAGTCTTGGAAGACCGAGTGACAATGCTACAAACATAGTCTCTCGTGACGAAACCTATCAACCCAAACCAAAACTAAGAACATCACAACCTCAATGGCCAGAGATTCACACTTTCCAGAAGCGTGGAAACCTAGCGTAATATGGTACACAGCACCTGTCAAGACCATGCGCCCACATGCAGTCCCTCTTCGGGGTCCACACGCTGCCCACGGGAATGGCATGCGTGCTTTAGCGGGGTTAGGGAGGGGCTTACAACCCTCTTACAACAGCGTAAACACTGACCTAACTCACCTGCACGAACCAAAAACTTTGCCACCATACCAGCATGATTCAAGCACCGGGTTTACAAGCGACCTAATCCACATCTTGCATTTCCAACAACCACCTACCGACCAATCCATGGTATATATCCTGCTGGCGTTCAGACATCTGCTCCCAGTCAAAACGCAGGCCCTCGATGTGCATCTGAAAGGCAGCAGTTGCTACAGCATAATCTTNACATCTGCTCCCAGTCAAAACGCAGGCCCTCGATGTGCATCTGAAAGGCAGCAGTTGCTACAGCATAATCTTCAGGGGTGAGGCTGCTCTCAGAGCTAGCAGCTTCAGAAGATGCATGCTGTGGAGTGTGCAGATATGCAATATCTATCTCCGACTCTGAAGACTCAAGAGACTCCAGGGTTCCAGTTGATGTAGGCGCCGAACTGACGCTGGGACTGCGGGGTGGATACCTAGGAACAAGGTCGGCCCAAGCAATGAAAGTTGCTGTGCAAAGCCTCTGTGATGTTTCACGAAAAACCAAGGCGTCCCTACTCAACGGGTCAAGCAATCGGATGACAAGTCCNGGATACCTAGGAACAAGGTCGGCCCAAGCAATGAAAGTTGCTGTGCAAAGCCTCTGTGATGTTTCACGAAAAACCAAGGCGTCCCTACTCAACGGGTCAAGCAATCGGATGACAAGTCCTCCAACAGTTCGGACCACGTCTGCAAGGCTAACACAAGCTTCAACCAGGTCAACACACAGCACACGGCTGGATTCAACAGGCTCCGGGTCCGGCTCACCATTCCTACCGGCGGGCACAACTTCATCAAGCGCAGGCAACTCATCATCAAACATGCTTGGCGTGGGGGACTGGGCTGCAGGACTGTGGTCCATTCCCTCGGATCCTTCCCAAACAGAAGCATACGGGTCATGACGGGTCATGCTCAAGCGATTCCACTGCTCAAACACTTCCGCTTCATCGATAGCTCCAAAATCCTGCGCGGGCGATGCCACATGAGCGTCCATGCGAAGCAGCGCCACAGCCTCCTCACCAAACGCTTGCTCAACGATATCCTCATACGTCATTGCCGCTTGAGCGCGAGACCCTTCCGACCCACCCTCAGGCTGGGGCTCAAGATGGCTCTCCTGAACGGCTCTTGTAGGCGACTCACGACGTGCTGAATCAGCCAAGCTACGCAACCGCAACACGCTCACCCGCACTAAACACCGGCTCCACCAACACCAGATGCCAACCAACAGGAGAATGAACACCAAACCACCCATGACAAGCATCAGCAGTGAAGGCATCATCCACCAACTTACTGTTGGCACAAGAGGCTGTGCATCGGCTGGCGAGACCAAGGCCGCAGTCAACATCAGCTTAACGGCCAAAGAAGGTCTGTGGAATCCTGTGCTTCGTTCGTGTTGGGACTTGTCCAGCTGCAGACCTCCACAACCCATGTACTGTAACAGCTCGCGGATTCTTGTGGGACTTAAGGCTTTTGTGAGCAAGTCGGCCAACATAAATTTGCCACCTATGTGAGAGAGGACTAGTTCGCCTTCGTCAATGCTCTCGCGAAGGGCCCGTGACCGCAATCGGAGATGTTTCGTTCGCCAGCTTCCGCTGGGATAAGACAGAACCGACGAACAACTTATGCTGTCGTTCAGAAGATACCACCTTGTCTGTTCACCAAGGATCTCTTCTATCAACGGTCTCAAAGCCCTTGTCAAGCACACAGCTTCAACACAAGACACCACTTCCGCTTCACAAGTGCTCAATGCCACAAGCGGCTGACGCAGTGACAACCATGCAACTGGAAGGCCTGAAAGAGTCACCACGACGCCGGACTGCGAGTCCCCATCCTCCTGCGAGGCAAAAGACGCATCACCCCACGACTCTAGCACCACAGTCTCCCTTTTGGCCGGGAGTTCTTGCTCGAACTCTTCTGGCAAACTCAACTCCGGACCGTAGCAAAGGCAGTAATCTACAGTGTGCATCAAGTACTTGATTATCTGCTCACCGCACTCAACGACAAAGGAGGGACACCTGGTGGTATACCTACTCAACTTGTTCACGGAGAACGAGATATCAAGCCTTGTACGGCAAGATACCCAGGTCAACTCACCAATAATGCGCTGAGCAGATTGCACCTTGGACGCAGTTGGGGTCTCAGCAGACGGCTCTTCCTTAAATTGCGGAAGCGTAGGAGATGGTTTGAGATGTGGATATCTGGAAAACAAGTCAGTAAGGTAATCCTTTTGGTGTACCCACAGCACACCGTCACGCTCTTCTAACTGAAGACCGCAGAACCTGAAGCCACCGGGCTTGCTAGCATACTCTGCTTCGCTGCAATGCCAAATGCTTCGGATGGCATTCAAAGTGGGCCCTAGGTGTGCATGCTCTGTGATAATCAACAAATCATCCACATAAACTCCAAGTGTGCCGACTATCCTGGTTTCCGACCTGACCAGCCACACCGAGCAGTCTGAGGCAGTCTGCTCTAGCCAGATCTTTTCACCTCCAGGTGTAACCCAGGATAACTGTTTAAGTTTACCATCACGGGAACACCCCCAGGAGTGTGGCGACTCTTGGAGCCCGTAAAGGGCGCCGTGAACCCGCAGCCAGGACTTAGGCGGAGCAAGGCCCGCCATGATCATGACGCGAGGAACACGCACAAGCACAACTCGCTCCCGCTGTGTTTTGTTTTGCGCGCGTGGTTGCTGCAACGGTGCCGTTAAAAAAGCGGTTTTCACATCCAAGGATGCGCATCGCCAAGATCTACATGCTCCGGTTGCCAGTTGTGTGCGCAGCGCGAAACTATCCAAGCCAGCGGAATACAAGTCATGACGGTCAAGAGTCGGGGACTTGCTGTGCTTAGGCCGTGTGAGATAATTACCACAAGCAACGAATCGAGCCTTTCGTTTAAACGGTGGTTTAACACTCGCAACGACCTTGCCTGGCACTCTAACGACGTCAAGCTCGGGTTGACTTTCGAGGAGTTTGGCCTCTTCATCCGTGATGATGGAGCCTGCCTTATGAGTCGTGGTAACACTATTCAACTCATCAGCCAAAGCCGGAGTCCAATTCTGAAGATCAGAAACCACCTCAGGAATGGGAACAGTCTTCGTTTGCAGAACCTCGGCTTCAACATCAAGCGACCGAAGATTCAAATCACGCCTCTGGCGATCCTCATTTTCAAACCTATCGACGTCATCACAGTCAAGCCTTTCAAGGCACGTCTCCAAACCAACGACTTGCTTTCCGAGGCTCTCCAAACTAGTGTTGGACAGCTCAGCCAGTGTTAAACACTCTGCGTGCAGCTCGCGGCCTAAAGCCTGTTCCTGGTCACGCATGGCCGAGAGCATCGCTAAGCGCAGTCCGTTTAACGCTAGCCGCTCAAACGCACCAGACTCGCCGACATGCCGATCCACCTCAGTGTCGCTACCACAGTCTCCAAGAAGCAACATGGGGTCAACGGGCTCAACCTCTCGCAACGGAAAGGCATGATACCATTTTGAGCCCTCAGTGTCATGGTCAACTTGACTTCCAAACAGACCCACACCAGACGAAGGCAACATGCAAGCAACTTCATCATCAGTCAACTCTGCCGCCTTCAAGGCATTGGACCAATCCTCAACAAAGGAAGGAACACACGAAGCACAACACGGATGCTCCCCCGGATCAAGCTCACCCCTGAAAGCCGTCTTGCAAATCTGAAAGGCCCGACGTGATTTAACATCAGGGTTGGGAGTACAAGCGCAACGCAATGCATGTCCACTCTTAGCTGGCAACTCAAGCATGTGACCACGCGAAGCACAACACGGACGCTCCCCCGGATCAAGCTTATCCCCGAAAGCCGTCTTGCAAATCTGAAAGGCCCGAGGCGATTTAGCATCAGGGTTGGGACTACAAGCGCGACACGACACATCTCCACTCCGAGCTGGCAACTCAAGCACTTGACCACGCCCACTTGCACCATCAGAGGCTTCCAAGGACTCCTCTTTACTAAGTGGCTCGCTTTCTGGCACACCACTAACACATGCCTCTACCCGTCTCTCAAGCATCACGTCACCTTCAACAGGGCCTTCAACCGGGGAAGCAGTTCTCGAAAACTTTACGACGAGGGACTCCCCCTGCTTAGAGTCATCGGTCCGACTCGAAGCAACCTGAACGCTCGTCGAAGCCACAACCGCAGGGACACAAGAACTAGGCCGAGGAAACCCACGCTCACTCAACACACGACGTGTATGCGCATTAACATATGCCAAATCCGACTCAACAAGCGGTTCACAACTGCGAGACGGCATCACCGGGTGGGCAGCACGCCTTACCACCGGATCCTCGCTCGCCTCAGGCTCAGCACATGCACCTGCTGGCGGGTGCAAACTCGGACGATCATCAACAGCATCAGTTTCAGGCAGTCGCAACACTTCAGCGGCCCCTTCGGGGGCTGGTCTTCCCACCCTGGCACCGGTCTGCAATACCTGATGAGCGGCATCTTCGGGACCATCACCCTCAGGAAACTCCACGTCAGAGACGAAGTTCTGATACACTAGTGTAGTAGAGTACAACCGAATTACCCCATGATCATTAACACGAACCACGTAACCCTTACTAATGTCAGTACAAGGCGCAACTAACCGACCCTCAGCAGCGCGGGAGCCCCAAGTGCTATCACGCCAGGTTCTAGCCCTAAAACGTACCAACGAATTGAAGGGGATCAACGGCTTGGTTTCAATGCCGAGCTTACTTAGCTGCTGTCGCTGCAAACCCTCGCAAGCATGGCGAATTGCATGAGGCCAAAGCCCAGGTGTACTAGAACTTGAATGCAACAGTGCACGAGTCGAAAGTTTCAAGCGGCCGATCAGTCTCTCGGCGCGCCCGTTTCCGGAAGGCTGTTCAGGCATGGTGGTTGTTTTACAAATACCTCTATGCGCAGCCCACTCAGAAACTTGAGGATGCGTAAGCTCTTGGGCACGATCGGAATGTAAGCGGTAGATAGGCAAACCCCAAGATCTGAGCTTGGCATAAAAACGGTTTAAAGCACTAATCATCGACGGGACCGATTTGGAAGGCAGAATCTCTACCAAGGGTATCTCAACAATGGAATGAGGAGCTTCCTTGTACTTTTCAGCCAGTTCCTGCCACTTTGCATTATCGGCTTTAGCCTTGCGAAGGGCAGCGGCAGAAAGCTCACAATCGGGATCCGCTTCTTCAGGATCCTCCCATCCAACATCGAGAATAGGACCAACACCCATACCCTCGTCAACGACATCATCAACCCGTTCATCAGATGGTCCAGCTATCAAGGCGTCTTCAGCTCCCTCAAAAGAATCCTTAAACACCGGAAAAACGTAGCTACACACCATGAAATATCGAGGCTTCCAGATGTCCTGATCCTCCGCGCCCTCCGTACGGTGCGGACCAGACAAGTCAACATTCATGCTGCAAGTTCGGGTGTAACGCAACCGACGATGAGGACGACTATGAGCCATGCTGTCAAGACATGCAGCACAATCCGCACGCCATGGGCGATGACCTGCTTGACAATGCCGCCTAAAGCACTCTCGTGCCTTGTCCGACATCTTTTTGGCGTTTATGCACGCATTGACAGGCACCGACTCGCCAGTGACAGCCAGCAGATGGCGCAACTTCTCGGCTCTTTCAGCCTCCTCTTTCATGACATGCTGACAACCTTTGGCCCAATCGACCAGCGACTCACGCACATGCATGACTAACTGGAGACACCACGCCTGCTGTTCATAAGACGCTACAACATGCGCAAGAGCTTCCGAAGAGGCTTCAAACACACCGGCACAACCACCAGGACCCTTTAGCATGTGCAATCTCTCCCACAAGTACCCGGACGTTGTGAGAATACGCGTAGGCCGTGCCAACGGTGCTCCAAGCATGCCTTGATGAAACTGTGCAGTCTTCAAACCCCATCGCTGAGCCAAATCTTGTACTTCCGGCCAGCACCAAATGCTTGGCAACGTATCGGAAAGAATAACATTGGCCTCCTCAGCGTCATCAGGGTGCTCAAGGCACAGAAACAGTTTGTTTACGACCGTAGGATCAACATGACCTGCCATGCGCCGACCAAGTCCTGTGAACGCCACCTCGGATAGGACCAGACACCGAAGGATTCGAACTGATTCCTCATCCACCCTCTGCTGATCCTGAGCCTCCAAGGTTGACACCCCGAACCTTTCAACACCACTCGATGTCCTGAGGATCTCAACACCCTCAGACGACGTGACAACGAAAGACTCCCGCGGGATAGCTCCAACCAATGATTCCACCAAGCCCCTCCTGGCCAACTCCAACAGATACACAAACAGCCCATCATTCAAAATATCTCGCCCCTTAGCAACATCCAACGAAATCGAGTGCTTGCCGGTCGGATGCTCCCATGACGGTCCTCCAGGGAACNTGGCCAACTCCAACAGATACACAAACAGCCCATCATTCAAAATATCTCGCCCCTTAGCAACATCCAACGAAATCGAGTGCTTGCCGGTCGGATGCTCCCATGACGGTCCTCCAGGGAACACGTTTATCATTACCGACCCCCGCTGAAGCTTGCGCCTAGTGTGGCGATTCAATCCAGAATCACTGGCCTTGACAGCCTTTGCTGGAATCAATGCCTGGGTCAAACGGGACGGCAAGTCAGAATAAGCTTGAGTCACCCATTCACGCAGAGCGCCGAGGAACCTTGTCTGCTCCACAAACCCCTGCTCATTGCCCTTACATGCCACTCCCGGCGACATGCGGCTGCAGGGTTCCAAGCCGGAGCTCACCAACTTGTGCAAGCTAGGGCGGGTAGCAGAGGGTTCAGCCCTCGCGGACTCGCTAAGCATGCTATCGGCTCTCTTACACTCTACTTCAGATATCAAAGCTAAACACAGATCACGGTCTAACTCGGGACAACCCCCTGACATAACAACCTTTAGAACCCCTCGTTTTGGATGTTCAATTTCACATTTCGTGCCCTTCCAATGAATGCTGCAGCCTAGTTCTTTTGCGCATACACCCATGGAAAGGATAGGCTGTACATGCGGATCCGCACTCAACAACGTGCCAACTGTGCTCAGGCGAAGATCACAAGTGGCCCCCGACGCAAGTTGTACCTCTACTTGTAATGCATGGGCATACTCGTTAGGGGCAGCATACCGCAGACAGTGCGTGGCGCCTCCATCCACCAATCCTCTGGAATTCACATAGGTAAGACTACGCAGCACCGCACTGATACTGGGAGGGTTTACTGGCTGCAACATACGAACGCTGTGGGAATCCGTCTGACCCGTCTCATTCGCTACATTTGCCTCTTCACCCGAAGCACCGGCAGGGGGTTCGACCTCCACCTTCCGTCCCTTAGGTTTCCTGCCCTTCGGTGTGGACGGCGGGCCTTTCGGCCCTTTGTCTGGTGGAGGATCTGCCTTGGCTTTCGCCTCTACCTTACCACTACCGGGAAGGGGCGGTGTAGGAGTAGATTTAGGTCCTGGACGATCGCACTCAGTCATGGCGTGTCCTACAGCACCACAATTGAAGCATTTGTGATCCGAAGGAGACAGTGTGGCATGAGGATGACTGCAGCTACGCCCATACCGACATCCACCCGTCGACATAAAGAATCGACATATACCGCTGTCATTCAAAGGGCCGGGAGGGGACCCAGGCTTAGCTTTGGGTGGTGTTTTCATCTTCGGCTTATAAGGTGGGAACTCCTTGGGTGCATCCTGCTCGCCACTCGTGGTCCTTAGGGCTGACACACGCTGGTGTTTGTCGGGATGAGATAACAGAATTGTCTCGCATTCCGCAATCAAGAGTTGACAGAACTCAAGCACAGATGATTCCGTAGGAAGCGTGTCCAATTTGTTGATGTGCCGATACGTAGACAACCTGAATCCTGCCGACTGCGACTTATTCGCGATCGGCTTACCCAGGGACTCCAAAGCTCGCAAGAGCAAAGTGGGATCGGGTGGCTGAAGCTTGAGTTCCTTACACCGCCTATACAGGCGTTCCCACCGCCGCAGAGCCGCGTGACTTCCAGCAATCCCGCCCAACTCATTTGTCGGCTGCGTAAGATAAGCAAGGATATGTGCTTTCTCCGATCCACCCCCAGGCTGAAACCTGGTCATGATCATGAACAACAATGCAGTGGAATTCAGCGCTCGAGTACTTATAGCCTCAGATTGAAGCTCAGCTGGCAGTGCCTGTAATATCAGAATAGAACCCCGTTCTTCAATGCGTGCAAGCGCCCCAAAGTCCTTAGCATACGCATTGACTTCAGCCTTAACGGTGAGTCGTTGCAACGGATCCGAATGAAGCCAAGACTCATAATAGACCGTTGCCTGTTGAAGCGTGGCAGACCACCACTGAGGCGCTGAAGGTGAAAGGCTTCTCATAAGAGGAGCTATTCTTGCCAACCAGTCCCCTGTAGCAACTGATGCTTCAGCAGCCCCCTCAACTACCGTGAGGACCGGTAGACTCTGGACCAACCGACTGGGCTCCTCTGATCTAGCTTCAGTAACCCCCCTTTCTGCAAACCCTGACATTGAAGGTGGTGCTGGCGGACATGGAATTGGTGAAGGTGGGAGTGGGGTAGTCGTCACCGGACCAAACGATACAGACCGTGCGGGAGGGGTGCTAGGAGGAGGCCCGTCAGGTACTCTTGTACCTCCAGGCGTGTACACACTACCCATGCTAGTTCCAACACGTGGTGTGCGTGGGGTCTCGGGATCATTCTGCACGAAAGGGCTACCCATGAAGGCCTTCGGAGACAACAGATCAATCAACGGCATGCTCTCAGGCACACGAAGTCCTGGGGGGTTTATAGGTACAGGATCAAGGTCCAACAAACTCAGCGGTTCTGCACTAACCAACCTACCACTCCCCTGAGGCAACGCTGGAATCTGTGGGATTGGCTCTTGCAGCAGCGCGCTAAGCTCTGAGCTGATTGGTTGATCCCATAGACACCCTGAGGCTTGAAACCCGGCAACCCCGTGACCAGCTAAAGTGGACTCAGGTGCCGCACCGAGGGCCCAAAGGTCAGGGCTCCGACCATCACGGTATGCAGCAGCAGCTCCACTTACAACTCCGGGACCTACACCAAAGGCTCTACTCGGGTCTGGGAAGACAGGAGCGCGGTGGCTAGAGCGAGTCACTGACTCTCTCTCACCAGGCCTCTCTGGAACGCGATCTACGTTACCAAAAGAAGGAGACCCATGGACACCTCCCAATGACCCAACTCTGAGCGCATCCACCGCCAAACCAAGCTGATCTGCTTTATGAGGCATTGTCCCTCTTATAGCATCCATACTGCCTAGCACGGCACGGTGGTGCTCATGACCTTCCAGACGCCAACTGCTAGCCGGAATCTCCCGGGTCGGCGGTGCACGGGTAGCATGGCCCTGGGAAACTGGCGCAGTAGGCTCACCTGTCCCCACCTGATCCCTCATGCCTTGCTGAACCCTTATGGCACCCCTGCCGATCTCATTCACAACACTACGGCTGTACATTGGGGCTTTGCCCATTTGCGAACTACTCAAATCCGGCACCGAGTACATCGTGCTAGTGGACCTCGTTCTCGCCTCTGCTTCCTCCAACCGGCGAATCAGCACCAAGGTCAGCGGATCTACACTCCCCGACCCCTCCAGCATCTGATACAACTCTCCAGCGGGAGCTTGGCTCGCCGACCTGAGGATTCCCAAGTCGTTCCTAGCGCCCAAGGCCGAATGAAGCGGACGATTATTCCCAGCAGAAGACTGCCTGGTGAAACCAGTTCTGGCTCCACCACTTCCCCGAAAGGACGAACCCTCCTCAGGATCCAAGTACAGCTCAGCAGATCCACTGCCGGAATCCGCCGCAGTTAAATCGTAGAACTCAGCACCTGGCCGATCCATCTGCTCTAATGCCGTAAATCTTTGCTCAAGGGCCCGCGATTGGCCATGCCCTAGACTTCTGACACTACCAGCCTCCGAAGCTTGATCTATGTGTACCTCATTCTGCACACTCCTTTGTTCCCCTGCACGTCCTGGTGCGACTGCCGCATCCAAGACCTCATCAGGCCTAAGCCTTTGAAGATGAAGCTCAGCATTGGCCCTATCAGACCACCACACATTTGCAACAGGAACAGATACATCCGCAGGGGTTGGCACATCATCCAAGTTTGGATTCCCCAGCTCCGAAGGCCCAGCTTGCGAAGGCAACGCATGGTCACCAGGCTCCGGCCTGTCGTCAGAATGGCTGCCCATTCTGTTCTGAACGCTCATCGGCCAAAACCCGGCTCTTCACGAGATTGGGCTCATNGGCCCAGCTTGCGAAGGCAACGCATGGTCACCAGGCTCCGGCCTGTCGTCAGAATGGCTGCCCATTCTGTTCTGAACGCTCATCGGCCAAAACCCGGCTCTTCACGAGATTGGGCTCATAACCTCTGGGTCGAGGGAATGGCCATCAGAGGATAAGCACGCAGCTTTTCACGACCGCAAGACCGCAAAAGATCAAAGATACGACACAGAAGATCTCTTAGCTGTACTGACTCCTGCAGTNTCGAGGGAATGGCCATCAGAGGATAAGCACGCAGCTTTTCACGACCGCAAGACCGCAAAAGATCAAAGATACGACACAGAAGATCTCTTAGCTGTACTGACTCCTGCAGTTCGCCTTTTTTGTAAACGGATGGATGGATACAGAATGAGATCGACTAATCAGAACCCTCAAGCCTGTGAGCCATTGCACCGGACTAAAGCGTTACAACGTCTCAGAGAGCAGTGAACTGCTCGACTCTCGCAAGACCTCAGTGTGCAGTGACCTGTTCCAGGCTTCGAAACTTCCACAAGCTTGAAGCAGGTGAGGTATTGAGTCACTTGCTGCACCGTTCCTGCAGATACACAAGCAAAGCGCACTTTCGCCTACATCAAGGGAATATTGAATGTGTGAACCCTATGCTGTATACATTTAGCAGTCCACTATCCGACAGTGCATTGCATGTGCTTCCGATTCCCTTCCGAGTCAATCGTAGGAAGGCGTCAGCTTTTGTGCATATCTCTGTCAACATATGTCAACGCATGAGCCTGTATACGTGTGCATGTAGGTTGCAACTCAACGTACTCTGAGAAGCAAGACTGTTTCATGGTACAGAGTTCTAGCTTAGAACCCTTGTTACTCGCACGCCTATGCCCCCTGCAGGTCGTGCGACCGAGGAGCGAGGTGCGATGTCTCAGCTTCGATAGAAATCACAATTGAGCTGACTTCGGCCTACGGAGCTTCCACTGACCTTCCAAGTATTGGCTTGCTCTTGCGAGGGTGGACATGTCGGATTCAGGGCATTGCCAGAGCTTTACGTCAAGACGCACCGCAGTCGGGCACTTCCATGTAGAAACATGTTGAGCATCACATCTATAGCCCGGTAGCCCTAGACTGTTGATGTTTGCTAGAACTCCGTACTAACCTCAGCCCAAGTATCCGAAGAACCCGGCACAAAACGCCTAAGCCCCAGGCCTGAGACCCCTATGCTCCGGGCCTTCTTGCGGTTCTCCAAACCTTGGTGCAGGCTCCCAGCGCCTCCTCTCCTCGCCGGGGGCGGAGGATTTCCCGGCTTTCAGGGCTTGCAGGGAGTTGATTCAGACAAAAGTTTTGCGAAAAGCTTTGTACCAGGCATTGGCCTTGGCGATAGGGGCCATGCACATCCGGTTTATTATGTCTCCTGGATTTAGGTTTTTAGGGGTTTCGATTCAGCAGATCGCAATATTGTCATTTTATGAAGAGGGAGGGCGTATTAAGTTGCAATGGCACCTCTAGCATCACACTAGCTCTATTGCTGCATTAGTGCAGGAGTGTGGGATTTCAGCACAACTGGAGCCTCAGCTTTATGGCATCCGACTGTGATCTTCGCTTTGCGCTGTTGTTGGGCAGGGCTCAGTTCTCAGCACTCCAAAACTTAGGGCCCTTTTCAGCTTTGCCGTTTTCAGGGTTCGCGGTTTGTGATTAGCGGTGTTTTAGGTCGTAGTGATGGATGCAGGGTTCCCGATGCAGGAGCTCCATCCTGCAGGGTGGCCGTCGCTCCTCTGTGGCTACTCGGCATCCAATGATTCCTTGTGCGATTGCGTGCACCCTGCAGTGTTGGGGAAGGGCATGTCTGTACGTGCCTGCTCGTTGTGACTACGTGGGAGGTGTTGATGAGAGGAGGTTTGCAGGAAATGTGTTGCAGACTATATTTTCCGGACCATTTTCTGAAAGCCTTAGCTACGACTCCTTTGACCTACAGATCGACATAAACTCTAAACAGACCCTAAACCTTATCATGCAGCATGACCTTTTCAACCGAGCACCTCAAATGCAGTGGTCCTTCCCACAAACTGAAGGGTACAACTTCGGTTCAACTCCACTCCGAACTTCTCGAACGAAGGCTTCAACCAAGTTCGAAGTTTACGTTAACCAACTCTGGCTCGAATGTTCGAACTCGCGGTTCTGGGTTCGAGAACTCTATGTTCAAACTCGAGGTTCCACTCTTTGTGTTCAGACCTTGCCCCTTACCGTTTGCAGGCAGAGTTAAGACACCTTAGACAGTACGCTGCTGGATGTCAAGTGGCACCGCTCCAAACCTTTCATGTCGACGACAACCTCGACCCTCGAGAGGATCGAGGATATGGTTCCCCCGCTCTAGTATAGTTCAAGGGGAAAAACCACGTCAGGGATGCACTTTTTGACTCCTCTTGAGGGGTCTAGGAAGTGAGGTGATGCCAGACCGCAACCAACAGCGGCGCGCCTCGTGGCGACCAGGTTGCAGCAAGCTTCATGTGAGGCTTTTTGCTCTAACGGCCTTCGGTATTTTATGGAGGTTTGGGGAGTTCAGTGCGAAAAGGGTTTAGTATGAAGGCAAAGGGTGCAAGAATTTCAGGGTTGGGGCTCAAGGGGCTTAGAGTTCAGGGTCCGAAGCTTCGGCCCGAGGGTACACGACAGACTTCGGGCGTGTGCGTTCGGGAATGTACACCGGCAGAGTTTGTTTTGGTATACCTTTTCGGATCCTAACTAATATGAAATATATATATATATATATATATATATATATATATGGGAGCCCCCCCGAGTTATCTACCAGTTTTGGTGTAAATACTGTGTATTCCCCTGACCCACAGTTTAAAAGACTACTCTGTGTGTGCGTATGTGTATCCTTTGAACCCTAGTATCTGTGTGTGTGTGTGTTTAGGGCAATGAGAGCAGTCCCGATGCATCCCGAATTTTGAAATACAATCCACGCGTGAGGCCTATGGATTTCAATAGGCCTATTGAACTCAATAGGGCTGGCGGATTCAAGATCCAAGATTCAAGATGTCCTGAGAAAGTTCTCTGTGACATCTTGAATCTTGGATCTNTTTAAATACAATCCACGCGTGAGGCCTATGGATTTCAATAGGCCTATTGAATTCAATAGGCCTATTGAATTCAATAGGCCTCACCGGTGGATTGAACTTCAAAACTCGGCATGCATCGGGACTGCCCTCATTGCCCGAAACACGTGCGCAAGCACGTACTCTGGTATCCGTTGCATTGTAGTAGTTCTGCAGTAAGGTTCCTCAAATATAGGATGTCCCCGTAGGGCTGTAAGGTATTAGAAATCAACACCACTGGAATGTGCCAGTATTTTACAGGCAGTGCACATGGCCTATACGAGAGAAGCCGACAAGCCCTAGTGCAACGTGTTTGATCACGGGAATATTTTCTGGCCAGGGGAAATACAGTGTTTCTGCGCCTAACACACATATACATAGTTATTTATTTCTCAACCATGTAGTAAGGGCCGCAGCAAAAACCAATATCAAGACTGCAGTAGTATTGCATAGTTGACTACATATACACAAGCATGACCGCTTGACTTTGCATCAGATCAAGTATACAGTGTCATACAGTGTCGCCACTTACACAGACCAATGCTGACCCGATNCAAGCATGACCGCTTGACTTTGCATCAGATCAAGTATACAGTGTCATACAGTGTCGCCACTTACACAGACCAATGCTGACCCGATGCTCAGATGTAAATACGCGCATACAGGCACATTCCAGATAGCATTGCATGTACCCACGGAGTTTTAACACCTTAAAACGAGAATCAAATCTACCTACGTTTTTAGTGTTAGTATTGATGTTTTGCCTAGTTTGCATAAAATGCATATCTCTATATCTACATGGGGGTTTTTGTGTTTGTGTCGCATGTGAGACCAGGTGATATACAAGATCATGATGTAACAAGAAGAAGCTCGCATATGGGAGCTTAGGACGGCTAAGATAATAAAAAACATAGAAAGACAAGGACCTGCATATGTGCACATGTACCATGGAATCTCGTGCGTTGCCGCCTCAATGTGCTTTGGGATTTCTTGTGTTTTGACTCGGGGTGCAAAGTCTTTGTTGCATACTTTGGTGCCTATTACGGGTTGCTGCAATACTTTATAAACATGCACGCACGCATACACAAGTAGTAGCAACCGCAACACCGGCCGTCGAATTGACTTCTTGTATAGTTGATTACATATGCTGCTCGCATTTTCGTAAGATATAGCATCTAGGATAGCTTTAAGGTGTTAAAGTTAAGGGCTGTGGGCCCAATATTTTTGTTCTAGCAGGGGGTGTAGTCCAGAGTTTTGACAGATCCAAAGCAGAGAAGTCGATACGCCTTTGCAGGGGCCCATGCACCTACAAACAGGCTTCTGTGGGGATGTTATAGGCGTTCCATCAGGGTTCCTTATAGGATTTATCAGGGTTTTATAATGGATTTAGAAGGCCTCTGCAGAGACCTATAAGAGTTCCATTAACGATTTCTACTGCTTCTATAAAACACCTATATAGTGTATTTTTTGGATTAAAAGGGCTACGCCTACCTTTCAAAACATCTCCAGTTAGTTGTATGAAGGCGTGTCACCACTAAAAAGGTGCGCCTACCGTGAGGACCCTTTCGATCGTGTTCTTGAAGCAATGAAGGCAACTTACTGTCAATGTTTGGTCTTTGAGGGAGGGGGTAGCATATGTGGTACCCCGCTCAGAGATCAAGGTTCCTTGATAATTTATAATCCTACATACAACAACCCCTAGAGTATGTATGGCCTTTGGGGATTTTTGGGGGCACGGTGCCAATCCCAATTCCCTCCGCGCCTTCGCATCAACCAAGCATTCCCCTCTAATCGGCCGGGATGCGTCGCAGCCCGGGCAATGGGCCACTTCGGTCATTTCCACCCAAAAATGCCCAAAAAGGGTGGATAACCCAGTGGGGGTAGCATATATATATATATATATATATGTTTAGGGTCTCGGATCGAGCTTCAGGGGACAGGCCCCGGGCATTGCCGACAACCCCAGGTGCCTGTAGGTGGGCACGTGCGCATCCGCCATTCCTTCGTCGCCTGCTTGGCACCGGCGGAGGAGACACAAGCGTGCACACGCACGCAGGACAATTTGGGCTGCACGCAAGTTGGGCTTGCCGGGTCCATACAAGGCTGCCGTCCTCCTGGCGGAACATCATACCAGACCTCGGTACCGTGAGTTAATGAGTGGCAGCCAAAGGAAGCCACCATGGACGCGAGGCAACGCTGCCGACAGCTACCAGACCTACCACGCAGAGTACGGAGCCAAGGCCAAAAGTGGCAAGGGCTGGGATTACTGGCGTGCTTCCTGGGGCTCGCCGAAGGGAAATCAGTCGCAACAGGAGCGTTGCGACTCAGTCCAGCTGCCACAAGAGCGGACACAGCCACAGCAGTGCTTGAGCCTTTTCAACAGCGACCAGGCTTCCTCCAGTGCCCCCTCAACAGTGAAGGAGATTCAGAAGTTCCTCTCGCAAGCTCAACGGGCGGATACCAGGTTGAGAAAGTTAAAAGAGGAGCAGGACAAGAAGTCGAAGCAGTGGGCGCTGTACGAGCAACAGATGAAACAGAAGTTTGCCAAGCAGCGCAAGCTTTTCGAGGCGGACTTGCAGAGGATCGCCAAAGGAGGCCGCAGAGCAGGGGCAGTTGGCAGTCCAGCGGGTCAAGGAGGTCGTCAACCATGGGTACGTGGAACCAGCAGAGGCAATGGAAGACGACGACGAGGCCTGGGACGCTCTGATGAAGGGGGACAAGGACGAGCAGCTCCAGGAAAGCTTCCTCAAGATCGCGTTGCAGGCGACGACCAGGACGGAGGAACCGAGGGCCTCATCTGGTGTTCGGAGTGTAGCTGCCTGCACAGCTACAACCGCGTTGGGAGCAGTGCCCTGGCCTCGTGTGGAAGAGCGCTGCAGGGCATGGCTCCTCCAGCTGGACATGGGCCGCCTCCGGGGCTGCCGCCACAGCAGCCGAACATGGACACTGTGCCAACGGATCCGTACCTTGCATCGCCTTGTGGGGCGTACCAGAAGCACAGGCACACCAAATCTCCGCGGGTGAATCCATACGAAGCTGGCAAGACACCTGGCATGGACACAATGGGGTAGCCGCCTGGGGAAGCGGCAGGTGCTACCCTGGCTGCCAACAGGGCCCTCCGGCCCTTTGGTCTGCCGCAACATCATGTGGAGGGAATGCCTGGAGAGCCGCATGGCGCACCGGGCCTTGCGCCACTGGCTTCAGGAGTGATCCCAGACGACGACGACGACGAGCTTGCACAGTCGACACAAGCCGAGGACCCTGGCGGACAAAGTACTACTTAGTACAGAGTAGGTTGGGCACTCCTTGCAACAATTGCACTGCCCTGTGTCTTGGACGTCCCGGGGTTGTTGGAGTGTGTGGAACACTCCACGACCACAAGTTACGTCTTGGGCTTGATCCTTCGACACGGCAGTGTATTGAGGTCTGCAGGGGTCCCCAACGGTTTCACACCCGTGAGACTGATTGTATAGCTAGGTTAGGCTTTTTCAGTGTCGCTTCTGAGAAGACCCAAGGTGAGTACAGCCTCCATCGCTGCAGGAGCAATCACATCGCGAGCCATTGGGTTATTGGCGTTGTTGGTGTGAGTGGCTCTGCTGTCGTCAAGGTACACTGGGCTTGTGTACTCCTTGGAACGGCCCCGCCTTTGCCTGGATGGCTGCATCCAACCTTCTGTGGTGAGGTTTGGATAGGAGTTTCTTATAAAGGTGGTTCTTTGGAAGGGGCTGGTGTTCTCCCTCCTGACTGCCGGGTTGCGGGATTTTAGGCTTCCCCGTCGATTTCGTCACTAACCCTGCTGCAGCCTGCTGGGACCAAGATCGTCAGAATATTGGTGCCCCAGCAGGTGCCAATTGGTCTGGAGCGCCAAAGAGGCGAATCGGTGGCTCTGGGTCGCCCGCTCCTGTACCGTTTGTCGCCGATGCCGCGACGCAAGCGCCGGCTTTTCAATGCTGCTTGGGTTCCTGGCACAGCAAAGTAGGGCGTGTGGTCATTCATTGGCCTTTGGCGTATTCAGCTGTATGCTATGCGTTCTGTGCAAGTGCCGGGCTGGCAGGAAGTCCCGACACAGCAAAATCCAGGGGACGCCACCTTGCGTGTTTGCTGCCGCAGTGCTTCGTCCGCTTGCGGAGTGTGCTACTGTTATCGGACAGGACCGCGCCCGAAATGCCTTGCGGAAGAACCGCAACCGAAGCCGCCAGCGTTTGAATGGCCCCTCCTTTTGGCTTTGGATTCTCTTCCTCTTCTGTCCCTGAACTTGTATGGGCGGCACCGAAAGGGGTGACACTGCTGGACAGACTTGCGACTGCCACTGCCGCGAGCGGGTCTGGATCTTTCTCTTTGACGCCCGATCCCTTTGATGATGCTCTTGGATGGGATAGCGGGCCCGCAACTGGTCCTGCGTCCAGATCCTCTGTCCCCATTACCATACGGAGTACCTCGAGGTACCAATGCCCGATGGGGCCTCCGACCAGCATGTGAGTGAGGTTGTGCTTGCCAGGGCTCGCAGTTGCTTCACACAGAGTATTCTGTTGTAGCTCCATGCCGACCCCAGCCTTTCCAGGGATACGGAACATTTGTCGCACAGGCTGCCTGTTGCGAGCGAACAGGCTATGCCACGGTTGTTCTTGACTTGAATGGCCTTGAAGGCAACAGATTTGCATGCAGTCTTCCCGCTCCTGTCAGTGATGCTGAGCTCCGAGCATACATCAGCACGATAGTTGGGGATGAGGCTGAAGGCTTTGACCTGTTTGTCGGCGAAGGCCAGGAGCCGCACCCTGCCGGGCATCCCATTGGTGTCACCACCGGCGACATGATTTACGCTGCCAAGGCTGGGCGTGGACCGGCCAAGCCCCAACGATGCACTTATCCTGAACTCCTTGCTGATAGGGCAACCTGGGGACCAGCCGACCAGTTTCCGCGGCCCTTGCTCAAAGCTGGCATCTGCTTGTTGTATGAGGACAAACGATTCTTCATCAACCGCAGGCAGTACCCTGGCCAAACACCAGCTGAAGTCGCGGCGCACACCGTTGGGCTCCGCACTGATGCCTCGCTTCTCCGGAGTGCACAGCAACCAGGCCTTGCCAATGTCATGCTACATGGAAACTCCTGCAAAGGAGTCACCTGCATCCTCAACATCCGCCCGCCAGCGCCCGCAGGGACAGGCGCTGACACCAGAGACGACAATGTCTGTTTCTTTGACCTTCGTCCCAATGGCGGCCAGCCCATACATCATTATCAACTTGGAGGCACTAGACATGTCCACACTGTCCTTGCTAGCCTCGGGGTTAAAGCTTCAGAGGGCTATGTGCTCACGTGTGATGTAGCCACCAGAGATGGATTTGCAACCACTGCTCCTGGAGCCACTGTTACTGTCTGGCCTGTTCCCGTTGGCCCTACTGATGAGGAGGACGCCGCCGACCCTCCTCCCAGCGATGACCTTGAGGAAGATCAGGAGAGTGATTCCTCAGCCAACAGCGATAATAGTGATGACGCTGAGGTTGATGATCCTCCCCCGCCTCCGCCTCGGGGGTGACGGAATCGTCACCGTAGCCGCTCTCCGCGTCGCTTTGGGGAAGCTGGATGCTACGCAGCAGCTGGGAGCACACTCAAAGTTGTGCTCGCTGGGCACAAGCCCACCTGCGGACTTGCCGGCAAGTGGAGTGACAGGTTTGCTTGTGATGACGCCCGTTCTTGTGGCCCCTGTCTTTTCACCTCTGCTGATGACGGTCGCCAGGACACAACTTTGACATGCCTTTACCCCAATGATTGGGGTCCTTTTGCCCAAGTCATCGACGCTGCTGATCCTTGGTGCGGGTTAACTTGTACCTGGGGTTTCTTCACTGGCACACTTGTTGTGTTCGTTACACTGCTGATCGGGCAGAAGCTGCGACGTGCACCACGTCAACATAAGGGCAATGATGGAGATCGTGGCATTGGCAGCCGCCAGACGCCTACCGACAGCCAGGTCGGACCACAGCGTCAGTTGCCCATTTCTCCGCAACGGCCCGCGCAACGGGACATTCCTAGATTCCACGTTGATAGGCCCACCTTTGCCCAACAGAATGTTGCCACTGTCCATAGGGAATGGCACTTTCTCCTCCTAGGCCCGGAGTTAAGCAAGGAACTTGTTGCCCTAAACCTCCCTGTTCCATGTGATGTTCCGGATCAATGCAGTCAGGGACGAGGCACGCCGGGCTCTGTATGATAATTTAGTGCCAGTCACCCCGCAGCCTTCGGATGAGTTCGGCACGGTGCTCTCCATCCCCAGCAGCATAAGCCAACATTGTGTTGTCTGTCTGGACTCACGTGAATGCGATGACAGACTGTTCTGCAGGTGCCTGCCACAGCGAATGAACCGTGAGTCTCTGCTTATCGCTGCAGGTTCTCTGCAAACAGTGACCATGGCGTGTACTTCGGCTCCTCGTGGGTTGCGCTCGGACCCTCACAGCTCGTCACTTTGACGACCGGGATCCTCATTTCCATTGTTCCAGCCATCAGAATGTTCCGGCCTGGTGTTTCCCTTCCTCTGATGTTGCTGCGAACTGAGCACTGGACTGCTGACCCTGTCATCCCTGACGGACAGCTTGGCCGGTCTTACCTTGTCCTGACGGATGCCATGCCGGCGCGACTTGACGCACGACACACCAGCAGGGACACTTTCCGTGGCGAATTCAGCCAAGCTTGCCGAGCCTAGCCGACTATGAATTTCTTGGGTATCAGTATCGGAGTGTCGTTGTTGCGACTGAAAAAATAGATCGCATCCCTGTACCGCCAGGACGCCTCCGATCCCAGCCCAATATCTGCTTTGTTGATGCAAGACCACTGCTGCGTGGAGTGCATTGGGTCCTCGTTGAGCATGGCCGACTCCTTGTCACTGACCTTCTGAAGGGTTTCGCTGATGTTGTTTCAGAAGGGTTCCGCCTTAACGTTCTCGGTGGGGTTGTCGAGAGACAGTGGGACTCGACATGGCTGAGAGTATGGCCTGGTCAGGTTGTCATTGTGCACCTAGTAGCTGATGGGGCTTCAGACAGTGAAGGAGCTCACAGCGAACCCGGCTCCGATGATGACGGGCGCTCCGATGACGGGGGTGATGGAAGTGATGGTGGAGGTGATGACAATGAGCACCGCCGACCCTTTGTTCGTCCTCACGACCGTGCGGCTGTCCTCCCGGGGCTCAGAACGCCCGAACCAGTCAGGACCCGCACGCCCCGCAGACAGGGCAGAGGACATGGACGAGCTGCTTGTTGTGTCACAAAGGCAGGCATGCATCCGTTGGGGTTTGGCCTTCCTCATTTGTTGTCACTGCCTGCCCCGTGCCAGTGCTGTCCAACTTTGCCCAACAGGGACTGACTGCCGTGCTGGGGCCGAGTACCGGCAATGGCCTCGTCCTCTTCCGACACCGTGCCGCAGCAGCCGCGAGGTGCCATGGAGGCGGCCTGCTTTTGAGGACGGCCCCACATTGCTAGAGCAAAGCCGCAGGGACTCGAGGGACTGGCCCATGTGGCAGGCTAGGACCTTACTCGAAACGTTAGCCCAACATGAGGCTGATAAGGACACCTCCAGCCGTGCTGTCCCTGCCCCAGAGCCTAATGGACCAGTGCCTCTCCGGCTTGCTGACAACTTGCCCGCTTGCAGGGAATTTGACCTGACTGCTGTTACGCTGCCGATTGGTCGGACCCTTGACGAAGTGCTCAGACTCTTCCACAGTCCATGGGTTCTTGATGGATCCCTCCCCGAGGGCGTCACCCTGCATCAATCCACGCGGGATGCGTTTTCACAGCACCTCGTATCAGTGCCGTCTGATTCCACACCGCCCCTTCTTGAAATCTTTACTGACGGCTCGTACGATGGTCAGCTTAGCTACTGGGCCTTTGCAGTAATTGCCAAGTGGCCCCAAGGTTGTCTCCTGTTAGGTCATGCTAGAGGGATTGTTGCCCTTGAAGGAGAGGCCCTCTTCATTGGGGCTGAGGAGCACAGCGCCCTCAACGGCGAGCGGACAGCCCTGTTTTGGGCCGTGTCATGGACCTTCCAGCTGCCATGCAATTCTGTTTGCTTCTTCTGGAGCGACTGCCTTGTCGCTAAGGGACAGTGTGAAGGCTCTTGTAGTGCTTCACAGCAAGCTACCCTTGGACGTGCTTGTCGGGCTGTTGTGCTTGCTGCAGAAGCTGCCGGGCGGATTAACAGTGACTCCTTCTCGCACGTCAGAGCACACAAAGGGCACCCATACAATGAGTTTGTTGATGTCCTTGCGAAGCATGGCGGGCATATGCCGTCAGCCATCCCGCCTGCCTTCGCTGGTCTTGCACATTGGGTTGTCTCTGAGGAAATACAGTGGCTCTGGCTCCTTGTTGAAACTATCTGGGAGCCTCAGGCATGACCCACTTTCCAGGGCGGAGCTCTCGTTGACAGTCGCCGGACATTGCCAGAACCCGGTACACTGCACCTCTCAGCTTTTGGGCCTTATGTGGGGCAGGCAGCCAGTTCTGTTGAACGGGCCGAACCCACTGACATCTGCTTTGCCCCTAGTGTTGTCTCTGTCAATGTTCAGACACTGCAAGAGGATAGGGACGAGGGGATTCTTGGAAGAGTCCCGTATATACGTGAGCAGCTTGACCACCTTCAAGTTTGTATTGCAGGCCTGCAGGAAACGAGGTCCAGGCGTGCTGAGACGGTTGGTTGTGTCCACCACACTCCTCAGATATGTGTCCCCTAGGGATGCTTCCGGTGGCCATGGTGTTGAGCTTTGGCTGTCGCGCACGGTGCCGTTTGCATGGACAGGCAAGATACCATTGTTCTTTTGCCAAGAGGATGTTCGTGTCCTGCACTGGTGTCCCAGGACCCTTTTCGCCCGCATAGTCAGGGGAGCTGTCAGGTTTGTTGTCGTTGTGCTCCATGCGCCGACCGCTGCTGACCCGCAACGCGATGTTTGGTGGCAGGACTTGAGGAGAAGGTTGCACCGTACGTCCAGGAGGGAGCCTGTAGTTGCACCGTACGTCCAGGAGGGAGCCTGTAGTATTAGTTGGGGACTTTAATGCCAGATTCCTAGGAGGTTCCTGGTAGAGTTGGCCAACTTGTTTGGGAGTGTGGAAGTGGCGCGCCGGGTGCACTCCTTGACATCTTGCAAGAGCATGACCTATGGATCCCATCCACATTCCACGGGTGCCATGTCGGCGACTCTGTCACATGGCTCGCTCCTGGCACTGGAGCAGCCTCACGCATCGATTACGTTGTCCTCCCGTGCCAATGGGGCTGCAAGCATGGTGGGTCATTTGTCCTCCATGACGTTGATTTCGGCCAAAAAGGGGTCGATCACTTTGGGGTTTGTGTCCAGGTTCATGTTTGGTTGCATGTTGCTGGAGGTGCCACCCGAAGGGTACCTCGCATTGACATTGCCAGGCTCTCTGGTCCTGACGCCGGGGCTACCGTCGCTGAGGTTTGCAAAGGTATACCAGATGTGCCTTGGCATGTTGATGCGCACACACATTACGACAGAGTTGCCACCTACCTTAGTATTCCCTGCAAGGAGAACAGTCCGCAAGCGGACGTTCTTCAGTGACACGACTTGGGACCTGTGCCAGCAGAGAGTTTGGCTCCGTAAGGCCATCCGGCGCATCAGTGCCAAGCTTTGCTGTTCCTGGGAGCGCTCCGCGCTCCTTTGCTGGCGGCAGGGGCAACCGTTCAGCCTGACAGCAAGCGACCTCAGTGCAGTACTGCGGGGAGTTGCCGACATTGGCTGCCATGTCACTGACCTCCGGTCCCTGCAAGCGGCCCTGCGCAGAGCCATTGCCGAGGACAAGCGTCGGTACACGCATGACGTTGCCCTGCAGGCCATTTCCGCTACTACTAAGGACACCGTCCAAAAGCTGCGGCCATTAATTGGTCCTCCAAAGCGCAAGCAGCGAGGTGCTGCTGCCTTGCCGGCCATCCGACTTGAGGATGGCACGCTTGCGCCTGATAAGGACGCTGCTGATGAGAGATGGTTGCACCATTTTAGCAGTGTCGAAGACGGAGCGCCAGTCTTGACCTGCATGAGGTCCCAAGCCGGCTTGACATCGAGACTTGCATGAGGAGGGCTCCTTGCAATCGGGCGAGTGGTAGCGACCTTGTGCCCGCAGATGTCCTTCACCTGCACTCAGCCGCTCTGTCCAAAGCGATCTTCAAGGTCGCGCTGAAGGCAAACTTCAGGTTAGAAGAACCCTTGCATTGGAAGGGTGGCACTCTACACGCCGTATGGAAGCAGCGTGGGTGTCAGACTGATTGTGGGAGCTACCGTTAGCTCCGCAGTCGGCAAAGTCTTCCATGGTGCATTGAGATCGAAGTGCGCAGGCTTGCTAGATGTTGCCACGACCCCATTGCAGGTAGGTGGTAGGCAGGGACAGCCTGTAATCCTTGCAGCACAGGCGGTGAGGGCCTTTCAAGCCCTGGCACATGATGCCAAGCGCTCCTCAGCCATCCTCTTTTTGGACCTCAGAGAAGCTTTCCATCGTGTCGCCAGACCGTTGCTCCACGGCGGCGAGCTCAGCGACACGCAGATTGCCGGCGTTGTCAAGGAGCTTGGCTTAGCCCCTGATACGATTGGGCGGCTCCACACCTTTGTGCGACAACAGTCACTCCTTGTTGATGCCGGGGCATCGCAATGGACTGCGAGCATACTTAGGGAAACTAGTGCCGACAGCTGGTTTTCCTTTGGAACCTCTGATCGCATTGCTGCCGTGCATAGTGGCAAGCGTCCAGGGGACAACCTTGCTGATATGTTGTTCACGTTTCTGTTTGCAGAGGTCTCAAGGATGCTTAGGACCAAACTTCAGGATGCCGGACTCAGAGTTGAACTACCGTGGCACCCTGACTGGCTCCTTGCCGAACCGGACACTGGCCCTGGCAGCAACAGTTCAGCATCACCGCTTCGATCTTGCTGTGCTCCTGTGGGCTGACGGACCGAGGCAAATGATAGAGGCCTTACGTACCGCTGCCACTGTCACCATAGACTCATGTGTGCAAGCGTTGCTCCTGCCGAACCTCAAGGCCGGAAAAACTGAGGCCCTGCTTCACTTAATCGGTCCAGAGTCCCGGAGCCTTCGCTCTGCCGTCTTTTCTTGCTCGGAACCTATGCTCGAGCTACACGGCTCCATTTGGACTGGAGCCCGACTCCGCCTCGTCGCCACATACAGGCACCTTGGAGGGCTTCTGCATGTCGATGGCAGCTTGCGTGCCGAAGTTAAAGCTCGGGTTGGCGCCTCCTGGCAAGCATTTCGTAAACACCGACGGAAAGTGCTGGCCTGAGTCGACCTTGTACTTCGGTGTTGGGGCGTGGCCCCGGGTCACTACAGTTGAGACGCAGAAGTTTCAGGCTACCCTTGTTGCGATGGCACGCAACATGCTCCGCCCGTACTTTTCGCTCTCCGAATCCTGCCATCTCATCGCGCAGTTCGTGCTTTCCAGCGCGAGAATCCTCAGTGCCAACTCCGCCTTCCACATCGAGAGGTTGAAATATTTCCGGTCTGTTGTTGCCAAAGCCAGCTGTGACCTATGGGCGATTCTTCGGCAGGAGGGTAGTTGGTGTCGCTCTGTACAATCCTCGTTGCAGTGGCTGCATGACACATTGTCACTTGCTGGACCCCCTAAGGTACAGGTTGCGTGCTGGGACGCTGCAGTGTCCTTCATACGTGACCAGCCCCTTGCGTGGAAAAGACTTGTGCAGCGCGGCCGTAATCTCGCCCTCCTAAGAGAACTCTGGGATGCAGAGGTACAACAATACCAGGGTATGACATTCCGTGCCCAAGGAGTCCCGGAAGCTCGCGACTGGCACCCAGTGCCCAGTGTGCATCAGACAGTTCGCGTGTAACGCTAGGTTGTGCCAGCACCTTGACCACTCTACCTCTTGTCGATGGGCGCTCAGAAACTCTGGAGTGTCTGCCCACCCTGAGCCTGGTAGGGGCAGCAAGAAGTACGATGACAAGCTTCAGCCTGCCACCCAAGCTTCTGGACCAGCGCAGCGGTGGGACTTCACTGTCGGAGTAGAGGAGAAGGATAGTCCCTGTAAGGAGGTCCTCAGTCTACTTGAGGATTTGTTCTTCAGTGGCAGAGAATCCATCACCACACGGGAGGACCTCCTCCGCAAATACCGTGAGTGTTTCGGTGCTGTCTGCCTTCAAAGAACGAGGTTACATGCAACGGCCGCGCAGTGGAAGCAGGAAATAGCCGAGGTCCTAGAGGCTGATGAGGACATTAGTGTGAGCTGGGCTGCTTGGCACTCTTCTGCTGCTAAGCTAGCTGCCGACGTTGATCTTGTTGCCTGGCTTGCTGAGGACGCGGTCCCCACACAGTCCTCTGTTGCCACCTTTCAACATGCCACTGTTCAGCTGCCTTGGCTTGAGTTCCATTCCTTCGTGCTGCCCACTCCGCCACCTCTTGCGGCTGGAGGAACATGTATCGAGCCCAAGGGTACGAACGTTGACTTTAGTGGCGGTTTCTTCCGTCGCTGCATTCTGCATAAGGATTGCTTTGAGAATGGCCAGCTGCTTGATCTTGGCGGCTGGAGTCAGGAGCCCTCTGGGGGCCTTGTATTCCTTTCCTGCCGTGACCTTCTGCAGTCACTTGAGATTAGGACACCAGTCAAAAGGTTTGGTGATGTTGAGGGACCATTGCGATACCTCCGACTCTTCTCTGATCTTGTTAGAGGAGTGGTCTTCTTCTGGCGGCGTGGAGTACCCGCTGCCCTTGTTGTGCCGCCCATTGAGTGCCCGGCTGTCGCCGCTGTTACCCGGGCGTCACCACATGTGTACAAGCGCAATGGACTTACTGCCCTCTCCAATATTGCCATTCCTTGTGGTCTTCTCTCGTGTTTCACTTCTTAATTACTGCAAGCAAAGGCTGCGTTCGACCCGAACTCATTGCCCTGAAAGCGTGAAAGCGTGATATATATGTTTGTGTCTGGCTTGTAACTGTAAGTTTGGTACGAGCTTTCCGGAGTCATCTGAGACGGTGGGCTGGGCTGGAGGGTGTATCTCTGATCCTGCTTTGTGGGGAGCTGGCTTCCTGTAGCCAAGCCATGCCTTGCGACCGAAGCATCAACACAGAAGCAGCCCGAGGCTGCTTGATGATCTCATGTTGAAAGACTTGGCTTTCGATGAACCTTATTGAGGGCCGCGAAACTCGCCCCCCAGACCCTCAGCGTTGCCGGCTCTTGAGGCTTGCAATCCGAAGCCGCGTGATGCCGTTGGGCGACGACCTCGATGCCTCGGACTGAGAAACCTAGCATCTGAGCTGTTTCATTTGCTACTAGCGGCCTGTCGCTCATGCGTAACGGGCTTAACGTGTCCATACAAATGTGGCAGAGTACGCCCTACGCCCTAAACCCGCTTCGAGAGTGTTCCCAGAGACTGCTTTCAAGCAGCTGTCCCCAAACCAGGATCATAAAATCAATGCACACTGTACTCTCTTTCCATAAACCGCTGCAATCCAGACCCTTAGACATAGTGCTGTCCAGGTCCGAAGGTCGATGGCCCAAGAAGGTCTCCGTGCGGTCACAAGCGATGCTACCAGTAGCTGCTACCCGTAGGGTTTGTGCAAACTGCTTGGAGTGGGGGAGGGTTTACATGCCGCGCACGTGCAGCTCTAATACAGCACGGTCATTGGCATTTCAACACTGACTTGTGACTACCCGAGACCCTCCAAGAACTTGAAAGTTCATGAGCACAGGTATGGCTATAACTCTACAACTGCCTCAATTGTGCTTGTAAGCAGCCTTCCGCATAGGTTGTGCTTGTAAGCAGTCTTCCACATAGGTACCTTGCCTCTAGGGACGGCGAGGACACTTGGGTGAGCATCCGATTAGGAGGACACAACCGTGCCAGGACAGAGGGATGAACAGGGCATAGATTTTGCATTTTCTTAGGGCTTCCATCTATATGTAACCTCAAGTGCACGTGTGATATCCCGAGTCCTTAACTACCCTAACTCCAGCTGTCCTCATACTCATGTTTTACCGCTGCCCATTATGCGGAAATATATTGGTCCTCACAACAGAAGTGTATCTACATACCAAATGTCATTATAAGTGCATGCCTCAAGGAATTTGAGGTTGCCCCCCTTCCACAAAGGTCGAGCTAGAGGACCCGGACGAGTCAGCTCGCGCGAGTCCTGGGCCACGTGCAAACTTTCGATCTGTTTACTCAGTGAAGACGAAGATAAATAGCAACATCAACGAATACGACAACAACAGAAGACTGTTCATAGTAGCAGATGGCAGCATCAACAAAGTCGATACAGCGCAGCAACAAGTGTACGATTGGTAATGATGGATTGAGTAATAGCCAAATGCATGACAGCGTCACGAGCGCTGCAGACAAGGTTGTATTGGCCGATTTCCTGGCAGCAGCCGACTCCCGAATCCTTGAAGCCCTTGAAAACCAAAGCCGTGAACCCTGAGCCGAAAAACCAAACTCCATCGCCCCACAGCCCTAAAAAGAAATCCCAAGCCAGAAGCAGCAGAACCTCAACCTTTTCCCTGCTGAATTAGATCCGCCGTACCCTAAAGCCCTGAACCTTAAAAGCACTAAGCCCTAAATGCTAGGTCCTAGAGCTTTACGGCTCAAAAGCGTTAAAAAGCCCTAGGCCCGAAGAGCCCCAGGCCCTCAAAGCCTCAAGAGCCCCGAAGAGCTGTAGGGAGCCCTAGGGATCCCTAGGCCAGCTGTGGTCGCAGAGAGCGGCCCAGAGGCGACACGAAGAGTCCGCTCTTGGAATCTTCGGTTTCGTAGAGGTTCTTTCGTGTTAGAGTTGAAATGCTTATTGGGTTTACAAGGCTTTTTTGAAGGTTGGGGCTTCGGGGTTAGCAAACTAACAGGTTACAAGGTTGCTGAAGGGTCGTCACCATGTCTTTCTGTACGGTTGGGGCTAATACTTAAATGGGTAGTTGTCAAAATTATGGTTCCTTTTTGGGTACCCTAAATATGAGGTGCCGTATTATATTGAGGACCCCAAAAAGGGACCATAATTTTGACAACCACCCAAATCTTGAACTACCCAACCGGGTGCGCAAGCCTGAAGCCCTCGAACTCTAAACGGTAGGCGGTACATCCAAAAAGCTCTAGCACACAAGCCCAAGGCCAGAAAAACCCTGAGCTACTTCCATATTAACTCTGAAAGGAGCCTTCTAGAAGCGCTTATAGAAACCCTTACAAGAACCCCCTTTTTTCTGGGACTCTTACAGTAAGCCCTCCTCGGGTTTCTTGCAAACATGCATCGCCAACCCGTCTCCAGCCGGCGCGAGGACGAGCTTCGTTCAGCGGGTGCACGAAGCCGAAGTCGAGGTCACCAGAAAGAAGTCTTATTATATTCTTAGTAAATGGGCCCCAATACCCTGTTCTAATTATTTAGGCCCCCATATTACCTTTCGGTTAAGGGTGCGTTGGTTTAGGGTTTGAGGTTTGCGGCTATTTTGATTGAGGGGTCTTTAACTTCCGCGCTTGATTAGGAAGTTCAGGGTCTGGGCTGGTGGCCTGGTTTAGGGTCGAAGGTATCTTTAGCTTAGGTTTTAGGTTGCTTCGGTTCAGAGCGCACGCAACAGTAGTAGACATAGTCGTGATTCGTGTGAAGCATGGCAAGCGAAACCATGGCTCACAATGGCAGTTAGGTTCTGACATAAAGTCTGCGCACAGCAAAACTGAAGTGCAGCAGCAGTAGTGACACTCCACATTCTTGATAGGCTAGCAATCACAAGGGGTAGCAATGAGAGAGAGAGAGATGAATGGAATCAAGCAGCTGCTTGAATGGCAACTTTCAGGCTAATTGACGTAAAACAACAAGGGCACATGGGCAGGGCACAATCCAGCATATTCAACAAAGTTTAGGGTCAAGTCTTTGCGGTTTGAGGTGCTTTTTTAAAGGCTTACAGGGTAGAGAGCTTGCTGTTGTTTGGAAATGCCTGGGATGTGAACGGAGGTACTTTGGCTCAGCGCTGCTGGGCTTAGGTTTCAAGCATAGTGTTTCATTGATTCCACCATATGGGACCTTTTTTGGTTACGACCTTAAGCAGCATCCAGCAGTTAGAGAGTTTTGGTTCTGTTTATACATGCCCGGACGTTGATGTGGCCAGAATCTTGAAGAGTTTGGCCTTTAGCAGAAGATGTCTTTGCGGCGAGTCTGAATGTTGGGGTCTTGCGGCGAACATCAACATGAGGCTTTCAAGCATAACCCAAGAGTTACTCGGGCTGCTACCATGTGCTGAATGTACATGTCGCCATGCAGAGCTGACACGCCAACAGACTGTTGAGCATCGAATCTTTCCGTGGCCAATCCTGCCTTGTGAGGCACCCATATGCTATGAGAGAGTAGAGCAACACTCCAAGCCCTTTCTAGCACTTCTAGGTCCCCAACCCGTGTATCACTCGAAACCCTACCCCCCCAACTACCCAAGCCGTTGACGCAGGCGAAGTCCAAAGAGGCCACACTAAGATTCAAGGAGCTCCAGGCAGGCCTGCCAGATGCCAGAGACCGGCAGCACACGCACTTATTGTTGATATTGATACTTGTTATCATTAGTTAACTCTCTTGGCAGTGTTGTTGGTTCGTCGTGTCCTGGCTGTGGTAGTAGCAATCGAAGTAGCAGTAGCTGTCAGTCGTAGTAGCAGTAGGTGCAGAGGTAGCAGTAGCACTACCGTCGACGATTGAACACACGTACTCCTGTGGGTCGTTCTTCATGAGCCGATCTAGGGCTGTGGTTTACCAACTCATGCTCTCCGTTTTTGGGCGTAGGCTTTGGAACCATCCGTTCATCAAATTTAGGATTTTGCGCTTCTGGCCTGGTGCGACACACTGAATATGCATGTGTGCGCACAGAGAACAGGAGCCTAAACTGCACGACTCTGAAACTCGATATTTGAGTTTCTTGTCTGCAGTGGTCGCTTCCATGTTCCGATTAGCTCAGCGACCAGCCTAAGCTCTAAACCCTATAACCTAAAGCTGAAGCCAGGTGCTTTCCAAGGAGAACGCCGCCCCTGGCAGGCAATGGACGAGTCTTTACCGGGGTTTAGGCTTAGGGTTTAGGGGTTTAGGGTTTAGGGGTTTGGGGTTTAGGGTTTAGGGGTTTAGGGTTTAGGGTTTAGGCTTAGGGTCCAGGGCTTGCTGTGCCAAAGCCGGAGGCACAAGATCATGAAAACCCGCTGCAGGAAAACGACCCATACAATTCGTCCTCTGGTATCGAAACCCGCAACCCAAAATACCCTAAACCCCAAGCCCATGTCCTAAACTCTCAGCCCCATACCTTAGAATCCCCGGGAAGCCGACACAAGGCAATGGGAATCTAAGGAGTTCTGCACGGAGAGCGTTGCGGCGTCGACCGTGAAAGTGTGCCAATCCGAGGACATGGCCAGGCAGGAATTTGGGGCAGGTTAAATTGTTTTGGGTGCTAGCCACTTATGTGATGCTTGCCTTTGAAGCATACACACATGGACCTGACTAATTATTGACTAATTGCTGGACCATCCCGTGTTGTTGAAGCAGCACTTCGATAAGCTTCATTGCGTGATCCGCTTCGCATTCTCGGCTCCGGATGGTTACGAACACATCAGCGAGTCATGGCTTGAGACTCGTCAGGCTGTAGGACTGAACCCAGAAGTAAGAGCTCGCAAGCCAATGTGGTCTGGAGCGACGCGCAGTAGCAGATGCATCTAAATTCTGTAGCTTAAGGCGAAGATTGCGAGGGCAACTCACACCTAGAGCAACCGTCCAAGACTCGAAACTGCGCCTGAATTCTGATCCAAAACCTTAAGCACCACGGAATCCTACATAATTGAATCCCAAACGCTAGAAAAGCGCTTGAAAAGGGCATCCTATTTTCGACAAAGCCACATGTCTGCTCGCTCTATCCCAGCAGAAGCAAAATATGGCAGCCAGACTTAATGAAGCTCCAAGGCCAGTCAAACTAGCATCCCGAAAAGCGCTTCATGGAAACTCTTTGTGCTGGATGCTTTGCTGGTCTGTTGACTGGTGCCTGGGGAGCCACGGCATACCGGGAAAGACGCGGCCACGGGGCAGCACGAATTGTCAAGCCAGCATGGCCCTGATACTGATTGGTAAGAAGAAGAGCCATAAAGCTCCCGAGTTCCGGATTTCTCAACGCCACCTGCGCAGCAGTCTCAAACCAGAACTGAAGTTTAGGGCGAAGTCCGGTGGACCACTAAACATTAGACTAAACCTCTTCTACGCGTCCGAATCATGAGCCTGAAATCCTGGGCCTTCGCCCCTTAATCCCAAACCCCAACCCCACCCTCCCTCCCCAAACGTCTACCATTCGAGGTCACGTCCTTCCGGCAGTCGGCCGCACGAAGCGCCACTCTCACCTCGTGAAAGGCGCCGGGCGCAGCCAGGGTTTTAGACGGTTTTGGGGTTCTTTCTACTGCAGAGTCTTGCATGGTCTCCACTTTCCTATTATACTGCGCTTGAGGAGGCATGGGAAACTAGTGTTTGGGTGTTTAGGGCTTGGGGTGCAAAAGCTGTTGCATATCCAGACTTTGCTCTGCCAAGCTTCGAAGTCATGAAGCTGCTTGGGTGACGACAATTGGATAGACATTAAGTTAAGACTTGCTTCCCGGATGCGGGTTGTACAGTGTTTATGGCTGAGGGTTTGAGCTTGGAGCCCTAATTAGTAAGCGCATCTCTCTTGACAAGGCTTATGGTAGGGATCCGGTAGAGCCAGGCCTTTTTCAGGCATCCGTTCTTTCAAGGCTAGTACTCTTCTCAAGCGATGCGGGAGTCCTGAACTGTGAGGGGGAGAAGGCACGCAGTTCGCCCACAAACTGCATCCACAGGGTATAACAATTCTCATGTGACAGCTCTTCTAGATCAACCTCCACTTTACTGGACATTAATAGAACTTAAAGTGACTTAGAGGTGCTTACAGGCTAGTTTGTTTTTGCTGGCCCATGTCAGGCCGCGATGGCCTGCCGCCCTTGGCGCTTGACATCCTCGTGGCGGCTCCCCCGAAGAGGCGCCCGTGGGGTCACGGGTCGCCTCAGGGAGCTGTGGCGGTTCTCTACTTTGACATGCCATCCATGATTACAAGTACACCAGTAGTCATATTTCGTCGCCGTTGTGGCGGGGTTTCCAACGGTGGTAGAGTGTGTTCTGTTGACTTGTTTGTATTCTCGTTCCAACTCGGGTTCATTTCTCGCATGCTGGCTGCTGGAACTGCTAGTGAAGAAGTTGCTCCGCAAGCCGTAAGTCTTAAACCGTAAGCCCGAAACCCTAAATCCCTAAACCGTAGGCCCTAACCCTAAATCCCTAAACACTTTTGTTCCCTCCCCGCAGGGCGCCAGGGCCAGAGGAGGAGCCGCTTGTGTCTCGACCAACAGTATAAGTTGGAAGGGGCGAAGGGGTCCCTTATTTTGAGGGGGTGGGGATCCTTGCGATGATCAGAGTCCTACTTATGCATATGGTTCTGTCTCAGGGTTCCCTAGCCTTACGAGGCAATGGGCTTCTGAACGCTCGTGCGGCAATTTCTGGGCTTCAGTAAGGTGCCTCCAGCTGCCCAGATTCAGGCGAGAGCAGGAAAGCCGACGTCGGTCTCGAACGATCCCACAGTCCTCCCAGTCAAACCCCCCAAACCCCAAACGCAGGGTTAAGGGTTTAGGGTCCCTAAATTACTAAACCCTCAACCCCAAACGTGCTTCTTTGGGCTGGCTGTATCGTCTGAGATCTTCTACGTCTTAGACCCACAGCCCCTCCTCTTCGGCTCTGCTGCGCTCTTCGCGTTCGGACAGGCTCGGGACGCAACCTAGGGACTTAGCGCCCCTGAGTCTCCATTATAAAGGTGTATAGGTATAAGGTTTCCCGAAATCTATTCATCGAACTACAAGGAGGGTGCTTTCGTCAAATCCGTGTCGTTTTGGTTCGCCGCTCTGTGGATCTTCAGCCAATGGCTTCGAGCATGTATAACAGTAATACCCTCTGGGCTGGGAACATGGACGTCACTGAGTTTTCGATCCATGTGTGCACTTCCTTCCGGCCAGATGCCCGGAATTTTCGCGGCCTGAATATTATTGCAGATTCCGAAACTGTCTTTGTAGAACTCGCTGCCTGTTTTGGGATTTTCTTGTTGTCGCCGATGTGATTGGCGGGTAACTAATTATGCAGCACACATTCTGTGACAGAGGCAAAGACATACGACAGATGGCACATAGGCAAGCAGAGGGTTGAAATCTCGCAGCCGGGTTCTGGTGACCCCAGCGAGAGACAACCCAGCACGAAACAAAAATATAGAAACACTGGGGCTGCTGCTGGTTGGTACCTGCTAGCAACCACAAACAAACTTGGCAGTCTGCAGGATTGTTTATGCTCACAAACCATTGGCCCATATGCTTCGTCTTGTTCATGCTCTTCTCGGCACATACCAGCTACACTTCCTCCTTACTTTGCAGGCCTCGTACTTCGCAAACTCCAACGCTTGCCCGGAAGCGGCTTTCAGGCGCGATCGTAGTTCTGCCATCCAGGGCGTGTATGTGCTATGTAGAAAAATGCAGACTGTGTCTTCTGCAGTTTAGACAGTGTTTGCACGACCTACAACAGTTGCAGTGAGCTGTCTAAGCAAGCGAAAGAAGTTTGCAAGCTGTCGATCAAGAGTCCGTGAGTCGAGAAGGAAGTGGCTTAGCAGACGCTATGTCGTACAGCAGTTTTCAACAAATACTGTGAATTTAAACTGTTTCAAGAACGGAGCAACTAAAGTTGTTGCAACCTAGCTCCGTTCCCAACTGTTGCTCGAAACATTCACTGTTGGCTTGTTATGACTGGATACACTGACAGCAAGAATCGAGGTCTCTGCTAAGTATTGCTCTCCCCTGCCCAGCCTCAGGCGTGTTGCATGTCCCGGCAAGAAAGCGCGTGTCACGAGGCGGATGTACGTGGTCGGCGTCGGCCATGCAAGCGAGGACTTCTGCTTGTCCGAAACGGGCTTCGACGCTCAGGCACGGACATGAAGGGTTTTAGGTCCCGTAAGCAGCACTCCTGGCACTCCTTGGAGTCTCTCAGTGGGCAAACCTAGCAAAATCGGGCCCAGTCCTTCGTTCATTCGGCTTTTCTTAGGGATGTGCCAACCCCGAACCCAAAGCTACGACTTCATTAAGTCTAAGTGTCACTGGGCCGTGAGCATAGCAAAGCTCTTAATACTGTTGGCAGGCCCTGCGTCAGCTTCGCCGCAGAGACTTTCCACCACGCAACTTGGAGCAGATCCCTCTGCATATCCATCGTTTGCCACAACTTCAGCCTTAGCCTTACTCGCGTCTGGCACTTGTAACGTGAGGACTTGCGAAGATTTTGTAGCTGCAAGGAAACCAAGGCGAGGGCCCTAAGCCTGATGCACCAGATCTTACAGCCTTGAAAATCCTGCAGACCCGAAGCCCCCAAATTTCTAAAGTCCTACCAAAATCAAGAGCAGGCAATCATGCCTCCATTCTACCGGGCCGTGAGCCCAACGTCCACGCCCGTCGCTTGGTCGAGGCTCGGGAATGTGGGAGACCGCTCGCCTTTGTTTTGGCATTTGTCCATCTGGCTATTGTCGTTCATTCTCTTTCTCATTCTCTGTCTCTCTGTCTGTCTGTCTGTCTCTCTGTCTGTCTCTCTCTCTCTCTCTCTCTCGCTCTCTCGCGCTGTGTGACAGCCGATGTGAAGTTATTCGCCATGCAACCAAAATTCAGCACGCAGGCCTTGGTCGACGAGGTGCTGCCGCACGTAGAGTGCCTGGGCCTCGTAAGCTCAGGGCTCATGTAGCCAGGCCTATGTATAGTATAGCCCCGAATGTGAAGCTCTACACATAGCACCGTGGCTATTGGCGTCAGCGTGAGGAAAAAGCTGCTGGGATTGTCCCAACGGCCGCGGCGATGTTTGCTGGGCGCAAGAATCCTGGCGGCTTTTTGATAGGACGGTTTGTAAAGTCTAACACTCAGCAAGTTCATGTTCAAGGAGCTTCGTCGTTGAGTTCTTCGGCTTGGTGCGGTGGATTTCCACCTAGGTTTGAATGGCGCCATGCTCGTGACACAGTTTCTGGAAGTTTATGGGTGCATGGAACATGCCACGTTTTCAGTCGGTCTTTGCAGAGTAACAGCAGTATTGTAGGAATGGCCGAGCTCGTCAAAACTCCTCGCTAAGGCTACAGTGCTGTGGTTGCGCTTCAGACGCTGCTGCTGAGGTTCGGACATTAGAATAGCTACATTCAGGGAAAGGCAACGCAAGAATCTGCAAGAAGTACCTTTACTTGGAAGTTACTTGGCATGACAGGACTGTGCATGTACGTATGAATCTAAGTACAGGTCGGAATGATCAGTACTGGCATTCCCGCATCCTCCCTCCACTACAGTCCAAGAGACCCCCCAAACCTTACTCCAACTATTCAGCGCCCTGTATTATCCTTCCCATGACTCCGGCTTTCCAGACCTGGTGCCTTCACTTCCCTGGTGCTGGGCAGCCCGTCAGCGGCTGGTCTTGACTTGGAGCTGTTTAGATTGAGGATCTAAAGCTTTCAGAGTTCAGGGAGCGGGGTTATGGCGTTTGGTTCGGTGCTCTGTTGGGTTTAATACTGGCATACTGCGTGCGCCTCTGCTTGCACGAGCTTCAACTTGCCTAAGGGTTCCGAGAAGCACTTTTGGACAGCCGAATGCTCCTGCCGCTGCTGCTGCCTCCACTCTTGCTTCTGCTGTTGCTTCGCGACTCCAGCAACATTGCGACATGCACTTTCTAAGCACAACCTGCTGTTGCTACCATCGGAATCATCACCACTGTAGCCACTCATCTGAATGCAAAGGTTTCCTTTGACCCCGAGATCCTTGAAGACGTCGCTGCTGGCACCTACGTCTCGACAGCCCGGTGCTGAGGGCATGCCACGGGATTGCACATAGGAGTTGTTGGCACTTTATGCAGATAGGCTCGTTTGGGGACGTGGCTTCTGTTCACCGACCCTTGTTGTTGCCCAGTGAGCGCTGACGAATTTGGAATTGCTCTTGCTGATCGAAAAATCGTGTTGTCATGACCTTCACGATGCGAGCTGGGATGATATTTGGGCGTAGATTTCTTGGGGTGGCGTACACAAAGTATCATTCACCCAAGGCGCTTCAAGCAGACGTGATGGTGCAAATTCTGCTGGGGGAGCCTTGTCGCAGTGTTCTTGGACCTTCACGACTTTAGTACGGGGTTTGGGATTTGGGATTCAGGCTTGCGGTTGTTGTTCAACATGTTCGCCGCTCGAAGAACCAACCACAAGGTTTCGGTCTGTAGAGAAGGTTTCCGATTCGTGCTGCTTGGCTTCGAACCCTGTCATTACCTGGAGGGTGAGGGTATCATGTAGGTCTTTCACCTTAGAGTCGAGGATGCCGCGACAAAGTGCGTGGAATGGGTTTCTCGGACGGCCTTTCGGAAGGTCTTTTTGTTGGAGCTTATAGAAACCCGATGAGTTAAAGCCTCTGTCAGACCGCCAGCGATGAACCCAGACAGTCCGCAACACCCCGCCTGAGTGAGCTTGCAAACGCAGAGACAAGCCGTGAGAGGCAGGACTTGCGCGGCTTTAGCATTCAACATTTTTTTGGACTTGTCGTCGTGCACGTGCACTCCAGAGTTTGAGCCGCGCGCTGTGCAGGCGAGACGCCTCGTGCACCAACCATACCTAGCTGGCAGGCATCACGTTCCTGACAGTCAGGGAACGTCAAGTTTGGAAGCGCGCCCCGTATCCGTCGCCACAGAAAATGCGTGCACAAGGTTTTTTCCTCCCCTGTAGCTCAAACAGACTCTCCTTGGGACTCCCCGTGCTCCAGACCTGGAACCAAGAGAATGCGCGTGACTCCGTCAACGACGGTGAGGAAGCAACATGCTGCCATGTTCGGTTTGTGGCCAGACACGTCAGGCGCATTCCGCTGCGACTCCTTCTATCCTGTTCTGTCTGCCCCGCGATTCTTTCTTCTGCGACTCCTTCGATTTTGTCGGGTTTACAAGGGTTTAGTAGGTATAAATAAAGGCTTATAGGGATTATGAGGGTTACGGGTTGAATGAATCCGCGTTTGTGGCAAAATCACTCCGCGTTGTGTGCTACGCAAGTTCCCAACAACAAGACATGGATTGGGCTCCCGGGTAACCTGCGTAGCTAAGACCTGATTTTTCCAAACTCCACAATTTCAGGTAGATTTCCCCTTAAGATTGAGGGTAGGCTAGGCCGCAAACATGCAATAATGAATGGTCTCTATAAGCCCCAAACCCCAGACTTCACGGCTGGTTTCCTACAGATAGAGGAAGTTATGCGACCTGAGATCTTCGGAGATGTTTGGGAGCCTCGGAGACTGAGGAGTGGGAGAAGAAAGGCCTCGAGCTGCCGGGAAACGTGAGCGACGACTTGCCGGAAGGCCCGGGTCGTCAGAAGGGCGCTCTACAAGGATTACGACGAGGGTTCTACCTGGGTTGCAGAGGGGTTCAAGGTCGTCTGAAGGCGTGTTACGGCCAGCGTTTCGAGCTTCGGGGTTTTAGGGCTCCATGGGATGTTAGCGAATTTAGTGATTTACTAGTGAGTGATGTACAGCGGCGTTTCAGGGTTGAGGGCTTACAGGAATTGGGGACAGGATTCGCCTTCGTACAGATTCAACTGAAGGGTAGAAGGTTTTGGGGTCTTGAGTTTAGGTTCAGCGTTTGTGGCTGGTGGAACCCGGGGGGGTTGAGCAGCTTCGGGTATTCAGCTGTTTGCGCTTCGCAGGAAAGTCATGCGATTAAGGCTTTCTTCCGGCGACTTCAAACCCAAACACCCCAAAATTGTAGTCCTAAAAAGAATCCGGCATGGACCTTCTCCAATGCTCTATGCCCAGTTCAGCTTGCACACCCCCGAATATCCCGCAAAACCTGCATTCCTTTGAAAGAACCCCGCGATGGAAGCTGTGAATAATGGCCCTACACTCTATATTATGTTTTTATATATTCCCGAGATAGCTTGCACTCCAGAAGCTGTGTAGGCGTGCACCGTCTCGCAGCAGCGCTGCGCGAGCGGGGCCTTTCAGCTCCTTGCCAGCAGAACATACGCTCCAGGATTTAGGATTTAGGATGTATCGTGTTTAGACCGAACAGTCATGGCTACGTTGCTTCGGTAAGTGAGTTAGATGCTGCTCGTTAAGTTCAGCTTGTCCGGTAACACCCCGCAGCTCCGCATGCTCCCCGGAAGCAGGTTGATGGCGTACACAACGTGCTCGAAGAGGACGCTCCCACTGGCGGAACAGTCTTGTTTCATTTCTGCTGCTATGTGTGCCCAGGCGCCTATGCACAGCCCAGAGCGCCGAAAGCCCCAAGCCCCGAGGCACCCCTACAGCCTGTGAAGGACCACTCGACTGTCAAGCTCTCTCTCGTGAGCCGCGGAATGATGTGGTTTGCACGTCGCTGCAGCTAGCGATTGGAACTGTCCAGCGATGGGCGTTGTGAGATGTGGTCCTTTGTGTGAGAGAGCGCAGATCGTTGCCCAGCCCAGCAGCTGGGATCAAAAGTGGCGCTTGCTCGCTCACTATGGCGGCGGAGGACTTAAGCATGGCAATCCTGTGCGCAGTTCATACGAGATCCATGCAACCAGCTGAAGCATTAAAGCGCACTGTGAGGTTGTTCTGTGGTAGGGTCCTTACTCGGCATGCTTGCTGGGGACATAGATAGCTCAAACCAAAACCCTCAGAACATGCCCGTCGCTGCCACAGGCCCTACGAATCTAAGAGAGCTGATACGAGAACCCGGAAACCGCTATGAAACGGAACTTTAAAGCTCCAACAAGCCAGGTTCAAACCATAGAGAAAGGAGCAAGCTTAGGACCTACAAAGCTCCTCGACAGGGTTCCCAACTTAAAGTTAGGGTATCCTCATATAATGCCGCATAAAGCCGCTTAGAGCAATCGTGCGAAGCTCCATAGGACCCTGTCGAGCTCTCGAAAACGCTTGCGAGGAAGCCGTCGAGTTGTTTATAATATGTCTAAATCTCCCGGCCCCTTTTTGGGGCCTCGCCCGTGTGGAACTGGCAGGCTCCCGAAGATGAGTGACTCCATGCAGTTTGACATCCGCAGTGTCAAGGACATAGCTTTTTTCTGGCTTTGGGTAAGCCAGATTGTTCGTCAAGCTTCAGCGGCGGTTGAGCTTGAGACTTTCAACAATTGCAGACTTCAATGCGGAAACCAACAACCATTGCCCCTGCCTTGGCCCAGAAAGCCGGCAACTCCGGTGAACCGCAGCCAAATGCCTGGCGGCCTTGCAATCCCAAACTCAAAACACACACTGAGTTTCCTTCACGAAGAGTGCGTCGCGGCTGGAGGACCACATTTAGATCAGATATCCCAAATCTCCCTTTACAGACCCGTACATCGCCCAGATACCCCGCGCCGCAGCCCCGGCTAATCGGCACAGAAATCCTGCAGACCTTCCTAGGACTCCAGCTCCTCAGCTGCCACCTGCATTGCAGAGTCTGTCGATGGCTCGCCGGAGGCGCAGCTGCAGAGCGTTTATCGGTGACTACGGCCTTCTCCTTCCGCGGATGTTTGCTCATGGTAAATTTATCTTGCGTGTGGCGGGTTGTGGCTTTGCTCTTTTTGTTGTTGTGTAGCTCCGCTGGTCGAGGTTTGGGTTCGCAGGTTGTACATGGGATTTCATTGTGCAGCGGTTTCGTGTCTGCTGGTCAACCATGGCGCACAGGGTTTCTGCTGCGCTTATGTGTCACTCTAGAATGCCTTAAAAACCGGAGACCCTATATAAGCTGCTGTAGCGGTCCCAGACACCACTAAGTTTTGCACCCTCTCTGATTCCATCACAGCGATAGACTTCAGACTGTGATAGGCCTCTTGAGCTGAATCGCAATCTTTGAAAGACTTCTCAGACCCCCAAGCTTCCAACAGTTCCCCTCGTTCATAAACGGGTGTCTCAGCCCGCAAAAGCCAGCTCTACAATCCCAACCAATCCCGGAGCAGCGCGGTGAGGCGAAGCCAGGTGTTCGGTTGAAGATCGCGCAGGAGCCGACTCTTTCGAAGGAAGTTCTGAAACATTCCTTTAATTTGGGCGCATGGCTAGGGCTTGGTGGGCTTTTTGAATCCGAGTTTTGAGTTTCGGATGTAGATCAGCCTCGGATTTAGCAACCGAGGCACACACGACATGATGAGTCGCTAGTGCTTCTGCCGAAAAGTGGTTTCTGGTAAATCCTAAACCGTAGCCGTTCCTGCCATCCGACCAGGAGGGAAAGCGTGAGGCCGCGCCGGTCTCACCGCTCGGCATCCCAGACCAGCACGGAAGCGTCCGACGGGAAATGATGTGTTGGTATTTCTGAAAGGGTCAGAGTCCCTAACGTATTATGTGTGGTATAGTAAGAAACGGACCTTAATTGAGGGCTCCCCTGCCTGTTCTCTGCACTCCTAAGAAAGAATGGTCAGCATGGGAGATCCACGCAGCAGTGCCACAGCAGTCTTGGTGTTTGCTGGAGGTGTCCGCAAATCTAGTCTGCCGCATTTCATTGGCGGCAAAACCAGAAACAAAGAGCGTGTGGAGGCCCAAAGAAGTACTCAACTCCGAGCTCAGGCCGGCCGAAAACTTCATACACGGCTTCGAGAAGCCCGGATCCCAAGGTTGGTGATACGCATGCATTGCATTGGGTGAGGAGTTGTGTTAGGGAACTGTTCCATGGGCTCTACACGAGTTAAGGCACCGCTTGCCATCGGACTAGGATGAAGAGCTACTTCTCGTGGACTGAGGACAGAGGGCTGCCAGCCCAGCCCGCTGCAAACGATGTGCATGCAGCCGGGCGTCGTGCCCCATAGCAAGCTTCGCAGGCTATAAAAAGCACTTCAAGCAGTTGCCTGCGTCATACAAGGATCCACTCTCTGAAGCAAGCTGCACGAGCAGCAGTCAGCAGTCATGCAGCCCCTTGCCTTGCCAGGTACTGGAGTGCGACGGGAGGCATGGCCTGGTTAGCTTTTAATTCGGTGCGTGATGATAAGTCCTCGGATATCACTTTCTTGCCGTGAGACTTCACCTACATAGATTCGATCACGAAACAGCTTCAGCTCAGTCACAAAGCTCGTGCATGCAAAGTAACAAGCATGAGTCACAGCACAATCTGTTCAGATTTTTTTCCAATTCCACTGCTTTGCAGGAAGAAGTATGGCCCGCGGCCGCGAAGGGACCGCATGGTCCGCCAGCCGGGAAAGATTATTTTAGACAGAGTGGTTCGGAAGACGTAACGCTTGCAATTGTGGCGCCGAAGCCGTTTGCGCAGTGGTAAGTTGATTGAGATCTTCATCAGCCAACTTAATCCTGAAGGATTTTGTCAGGAGTTCGGCCTCTGCGCTCAAGTGTCAACTGGAGAACATGCATGCTGGGGCAATTGCCAGATGATCATGCCCAGTGGCTCTGGAGATGATGAGCCCCACTAGTTTGGTCGGGCGGGTCTCCTGGTGCTGTTGGCGTCTCCCAAATGTCGCGCAGCAGCTGCGGAGAAACACGGGATCCTGGCAAGTTAGCTCATACGGGCGGCTTAGAAATTCCCTTGGTGAAGTCACTCATGGCTCATTAAAATGCTCAGGATACCGCAGTGTACAAATTGACAGAAAGTTCTACTATGTGCACCGGCTCGTAGCCGCCACCTTTTTGGGTACTCCTGCAGATGCAAGCTGCTGGCAAGTAAACCACCGGGATGGAGATCGTCAAAACAATGCCGTATCCAATCTGCAGTACATGACTCCTGCACAGAATGTAAAGCATTCATGGCAGACGATTTCGAGTCGCAGTAACTCAAATCTGTGCAGAGCAGTCCAGTGGAGACGGCAGGGAGAGGCGTCGTGGTCATTGTGTGCATCGCAATCGGAGGCTGCGAGGCTTTTCGGTGTTCATGCTGCATCAATTTCACAATGCTGCCGAGGGTTGACGAGAACCGTCAAAGGATGCGGAGATGATGGGCGCCACGAATTCAGAGAGGTTCCTGCTGAAGCAGATAAGCTGTTGGACGAGGATTGGCGACCAGCCGACCAGCACGGTACATTGGCGATCTTGACATCACGATTGCCAACCTGATGGTAAGTAGCCATGGTCGAATTGCACACTTGCTGCATGGGAGGGAATTTATTAGCTACGGCACGCGGCGCATCAATGGATACTACGCAATTAACAAGTCGGGCCGGTGCATGCTTGTGCACCGCTTGGTGGCTGCTACGTTTCTTGGTCAGCCTCGCTACTCTCATCTGCAGTTAAACCACAAAGATCTAGATCGAGGAAACAATCACGTGACCAATTTAGAATATGTAACCTGTTCGGAGAATGTAAGACATGCTTATGCTGTCTCACGGTCAAGGGGGATCGAGCGCAAGGGCACGACGGGCAAGCGTGTTCAAGCGCGACTGAAAACTGGCGGAGTCTTCTGGCAGGATTTCGATTCCATTACGGCAGCAGCTTTGCAAACAGGCTTCTCACCAACGGAAGTATCCCGCTTGTGCCGCCAACCCAGCGAAGCTTCGTCGTGGGAGTTTCAGTTCTTCGTTCAGGAGTCGCTACCGGGCGAAGAGTGGCATCCAGTAGTGCTGCCGGCAGTGCGGCGTTCATGACTGTGACATTCGCACCTTGAGCCACGTTTCTGGCAACAGCGAAGCGAAGATGCAAAGCTGACCCAAAATGGAGGAGCTGCCGCGGCCTCCAATTGCCGGGGACCGTTCTCGAGCCACTGGGATCATGCTTGCGCAATACAAACCTTGCGAGCGGGTAGGGACTTGTCGCACAAAGTGCCCTCCTTTATTTCTTGCTGGTTGAATGAGGGCCTTGTGCTGAGCAAGCGATGTGCAAAAAAGGGGGCTGTCTTCAGCAATGTTCGTGGCACATTGCCGAGTTTACTCACCATACCATAGTGCTCCTCTGATAGACTTACCAGGGATTTTGCAATAGCGAATGCACTCACCTTGCAGCACGCATCATCCTTACGGCCAGACTTACAGTCTGGGCTCCCTTCAGGCCTGGAAGGACTACAATGGCGAGGCCGGTGGGAGACATTGGGGTACGGGCTGATGACCGATATCTTGAGATCAGGCAGATCCTTCAAGAATTGAATATGAGATTATCTCTTGTGTGCGATCTGCATGCACCGTAGTATGGTCCATGCCTAGATCTAGATATGAGTATCATGGGTACAGCTGAGTACTTCGAGGACTCCTGATGCTTAGACTTCACGACAACTATCAAGCACTTGGTTTATCCGCAGTCTCTTCCGAGCCGCAAATCCCGGCAAGCTTCCTACCGGAAGCTCTCTGAACTCACGACTTGGCCCAGAAGCTCAGCAGGGCCAAGTCATGTTCGATGTCTACTGGGACATGGGCGACCTCTACGATCAGAATGCAGGCAGGGCCGTGGAGCTCTGAGAAGTTTCGAGGTCCCGGGGGCCTCGGGGGCACCATTCGTGACTGAAGTCAGCTTGCTTGCCTTTGAACGGGGGCTCCAACATGCCAATGCTGAGGGCTGGTTGAGCAGTGCAGCTGTTCGGCCTCCAGCCTCATGTCATAGCTTTACATTGTTGCTTCTAGCTTCAAACGTGTGGAAGTTTGTCGAATCTTCCTGCTGTTCGCCAATGCCTGCAAGCTGAAGGCCTCAAACCAGGAAGCACCAGTCATAGAGTCAGACGGTCAATAGCAAAGCCCCCCCAACCTCGCCCCGAAAGAAGCTCGAATCAGATAGTGGCAAAAGCAGCCATGCTATTGCAGGCACCGAGGTCGTGACCTCCACAGAGAGCCCCACGGCCAAGGAGCAGCCAGTTCGAAGGGTTTTGCTCGATTCCTGTACACATAGACTTTGTTTAGTCGACCTTCACTCACACCGTGAGATCAGCAGGAGCTGGCTGCAATGGTTGCAAGACCATCCACGACGAATCTGGAGGCTCGGGACAAGTTTCATCAGAAGCTGAGATTTTAATAATGCTTTGTCATGCGCGGCTCTTCGGGAAGTGATCTCCCAGGCCGGAAACATTGCAGGTCCTCGTCTTAACTTTGGAGAATCTGTGGAAACCTCACTGGAAGTGCCGACGAAGATAACATGTTGCGTTTGGTTCGTTCACTGCAGGTATGCAACAAAAGGAAACTTGCTGTTTCGAACTCCTAAACCCTGGAACAAGAAAAGCTTAGAATCCTAAACCTGCGACGCCGCAAAACACCAAGACCTAGCCCCGAACTGCTCCCAAGCGCAGTGTGGGGGTGCTCTTAGACTCTAAACCCTAAGCCCCCGAAGCCCGGGAGTGCTGATTCAGCTGCTCCAGGCCTCGCAGCCTTGCTCCGACAGCCCGACCCTCAAAATGCTGGAAGCAGCTTCCTTGGGCTTCAGGGTATCAGGGTCGGTGTTTTTAGGGCTTCAGGATTCAGGGTTTGGTCGTTAGATATGCTTCCGTTCCTGGTCCAAGGTTCGAGGGTGACTGAGTGTTCAGGTGTTCCGATGTTGGGCTGAAGCTCTGTCTCGGAGCGGGTCCCTTGCAGTGTGCTCCGGCGGATCGTTTATGGGCCCTTTTGTGCTGTGTGGCTGACCCTCTGCTCCTGTCCAAAATGCTCCATGACTCCATGACTTCGGCTAACGCACCTAGCTCACAACCCGTTTGTAACACCACCCAAAGCTCTGAGTGCTCCGCAGAAAACCCAAACTGGCACAGCCCCGAAGATGCCCCCAAACACAACCAAGAGGTGCAAAGGCTCGGCCTGCCTCAGCACTACAAGCAGAACTTCGTGCCCAGCTGGGCCGATTTGAAGGCCGTGGGATTCGTCCTCGACAGGTTTTTGGCGTTTACGGGACTGGTTTTGGGAATTTCGAAAATTGAAGCGTGGTATAGGGGGTTTAGGGCTTTCGGGATGGGGGAGTTATGGGATCAGGACTCCCATTTGTGCGTAGGTGTTGGGGCTTGTAGTTCAGTAAGTTTCATGTTGCAATGCTGACCAAGACGACTGATTAATGCGTCATCTGTCCAAAATGCGTGCATGTCGGAAGGAATGATTCGACTCCTGTATCATTCTTTACTATTTTAGAATGGGTTTCGAGGTTTTTGCTCTGCGGCTTTGGGACCGTTGTGTTTCAGAGTTTGGGCGTTTAGGATCCCGCAGTGCCGGACTCGAGCTTCGGGTGAGAGTATAACCGCATGCCCTGAAGCTTTCATCTCGCCAGTAGATCCCACAACCTAAGAATCTATGCCCCTAAACCAAAGGCAAGCCCGAAAGCCCCACTACAGCCTCAAAGCTCTGCTGCAGGTTTGAAGCGCCCGGCATCAGCAAATCTGCTCGGCGTCAGCAGATCCCACAGCCTTCTGGGAGGGGCGGGAAGACGGATGATGTCGGACCTCAAGTCGTAGCATTCTTCGGAGACCCGTTGCCATTCCTAATGTGGTTAAAGTATCATCACGATATCGGGGTTGATTACGATGGCTGTGGTATGCTGTGGTTACAAATAGTCTGCATGTTCTGATAACAGTGCTATGGAAACCGGCGTAAACCCATGAGTGAGAGTTAGCTATGGCTCTGAGAGCCCAGGCATCTTTCACATGCTACGCCCAGAACCCTAAGACGAAGATTTACTGTAGGTTAGGACGGTGAGGACCTTAAGCTGCTTGTCCATGTTCCAGTTCACTGTGTCTGCTTGCACGAACCAAACGACATTTATGACCCGCAAGAGCGAGAGGTGGCGAATGTCTTTGGAGTCCTACGCCGCAAGCCTTCTCAAATGCTTAACCGGCTAAACCGTGCAGCCCTATACCCCTCTTTAAGACCTTCAAACTCAAAGCCTTGGCGCCCTACAGCATAGAATCCTTTGAGTGACATCCTGAGCACCAAAAGCCTAAAACCCTACACCCGTATAAGCCTTGCATCGCACAACCCACAAAACTCTGTGCTCTAGTCCCAAATCTGGATTCCAAAAAAAGCCTGAAAGCTTAAACTCAGAGCTTTAGGGGGCGAGTCGCTGTTTTTGAATTCCAAGTCGGCAGCTGCGGTGGTCACGGCTGCTGCTCGGCCTCGCAAAAAACTCGAAGCATTAAACTTCAGGGTTCTAGCATGTTGAATGTTTGCAGGGTTGTTTGAGTTGCCAAGAGACTGCCTTTTCGTGTTCGTTCTGGGTCCTTTAGGGGATTGTGGAGTCTGGGAATACGGGCTTCAGAGTTTCCGGGTTCAATTCAGGTTGGGGTTCCTGCGTTTTAGGGGATTCAGGGTTGAGAGTCCGTGATTGAAGGCTGAGGTTTGCCTCTAATTTGAAGCATTGGTCGAAGGGCTTAAAGGGCTTACGGTTTAGGGAGGCTTGCCAGTTCATCGCGGCTGCATGGTGAAGATCCACGGAGCCTCTCTTGTCTTCGCAGGGTACGATCCGAACTCCTTGAGTCTTTGCTCGCTCCCCTGTCACACACTGATATTGATTTGTTTGTGTGATTTGAAAACTGTTTGCCGGCATCCTGGCACATGATGGGAGACTACCTACCCCACGCCTTGCATAGCCAGATCGCAGAGCCAAAAGCCAGCCATGCGAAGCGAACTTCTATAAACCGACTCCCACAGCGTCCCTTATGCCTCAGGCTGTTTGCTGGCTGGGCCAAGGCCACCGTGCAGTTTCGAGGAGTGTCAGACCGCATGTCTTGAAGTCTCGTAGTACATGAGCTTCTTCGGTGACAACACCCCCATCTGTCCGAAAACTGATCTGACCAATCTCCGAGGAGTTAGTTGGTGATAAGAGTGATGATGACCCCTAAACTCTAAACTTCCCGAAACCGGAAGACGCCAAACCCGAACGAAGCCCCAAGACCGTAAATAATGGACCCAAGCCATATCCGGGGCTCCTCTTGGAGTCTGAGTGTCTGCCTCGGCCAGGTACCCGGAGCGGCGTTCCAGCTGACAGCAAGGTACAAGGTCCACCCTCATAAGTTGGGTTCGGGGTTTAAGGGTTCTCAGGATTTCTGGGGCTTAGGGTCCAGGGCCTAGCATTGACTCTCGAGGACTCGCGGTTTTGGATTTCGAGCGTCCCGACACAGCGTGCTGTCACGTTCCTGAATCATTTCTGTTTCGCTGTCCGCGTAGAGTTGCACATTGTGCTTGCTTGGTTCTAGACCCCTCAAAATTGCATTGGACGTTTGTCACAGGCCTCAAAGCCCCTGCGGCTTTGCAGCAATCTTCCAAACAGCTGGCGGCCGGCACCTTACGGTTGGCATGCAGCGTCACCAAGGCCCCCATACAGCCCCAACTGTAAACGCTGTTACTGCGTGCGTGCAGCTGGGAAGAACAAGACTCCCGTAAATATCAAAGGGCATGTGCGAGCATCAAGTTGTTCCACGCAGAATATCGAATCCTAAACCTTAGTTAAGCTGATGTCTCATGGCAGAACGGTAGAACCTAAGCCCGTTGCCGCCGAGGACGCACCGCGGCCGCAGCGGATCACACGTTCAGCTTCCTGCAGCCGGCTTAGACGAGTTTCGATAGTCAGAATAGCTCCTCTATTTTGTGGGGAGTGCCACGGTATACTGTCGATGAGTCTGAGGTTTAGGGCTCTGCACTCTGGGAGCCTGGGTTGCCTAAACGTACAGTATGGCTTTGCCCTACCAACTAAGTCGAGACTACAGTCGAGGAGCTCATATTCAACGTAGCAGTGGGTGTTTGGGCTCAATTGAATCACAACTGTCGTCACAACTCTTGCACTCGACCTGCGGCTTTCGCTTTCGATTGTCCAGCTTTCGATGCGACCCAGAATTTTCTGAATAAGACTGCGAGAAGGAGCAGCAGCCTGATACTTAAGAACTTCTGTTTCTTGTGTCTGGAGTTTCGGAGACGATGTTCATCTAGTGCACATGGTCCTGACTGTGGCGATGATGGCAAGTGATGTTGATTCCTACTCTGTGAAGCCCTAAACCCTACGACGAAGGTCATGACTTGTTTTGCTACCGACAGCCGCAAGGCTCCACGGGCATTGCCCAAGTCTCGGTGTTGCGCTCGCAGCCGCGGAAGCCCAGGCCGCCCCTCTCGAGACGGCTGCTCACAATGGCAGTCCCTGCTTTATAAGGGTCAAGTATGGGAGCTTCAGAAAAGAGGCAGGCCCTGCATAGTAGATGCCATTCATACTTGTAGTAAGACTAGAAACACAACAACAAGTAAATCAGGGTTTCAGGAAGCCCAAGCAGGTCCTCTAGGGATCGATCGACAGGGTTACGACAAGGCGTTGTTTTTTCAGGGAGGGGTTTAGGTAGGGATCAGGGTCAGATGACCTTTTCCCAGCCGCTAGCCTGCAACTGCGCCAGTGACACCCGCGTGCAGCTTGGCTAGGTACCACTAAACTCGCAGGCTTTACTCCGGTTTTCGGATTTGGAACCGTCAGGGCGCCAAGCCCGAAGCCCTTCTACAGGAGCATAAGTTGCAACAGGGCCCTGAATGATGATTATGAGTTGACGATGCTTGAACACTAAGTCGAAGCCCGAAATCCGAAGAACCGACACCTGAAGCTCCAAGCTTCGCCCAAACCCAGAGACTCCAAAACCTCTTACTTTCGGAATCTGCGTTGCGAAAAATGTAGGGCGACCCGTACAATGAGTTAAGATTCATTCCTGAATTTACGGGTCTTGGGGCTTCTAGATTGAAAATCCCCTCCGAATCCTGGAGCACATGGTCCCTGTACAGTACAACATACCGGTCTAATACTTGAGATAAGCCCGAAAAGGATCAAAGGGAGCCTATTCAAACCACCCATATGAACCGAACCCCGGCCCTGGAGGCCTTTGGAACCCTTGATTCCTAAACCCTTGAAAAAGCTTCAACAAGCGGTTCTAAGTCCTAAGTCCTCAGCCCGAAAATTCGGAGCCCTGACAGGCAGAAAGTGGTGTTGATTGGTGGGCGTGGCTTAGTGGTGCAGCCGCCCCTCGGAGCGACCATGGGTCGGGAAGCCCAGGAGTGGGGGCGTCCTTTCTTGGGACTTTGGGCTCTAGTAGGGTTATTTAGGAGTTCCTAGAGCTGTTCATAAGGCGTGGAGGGTTTTGGACTTTAGAGTTCAGGGTTTATGTGCAAAGCATGCTAGCCGCTAGCCCGTACCACTGTAGACTAAGACGGTGACGACACTGGTACTGTGTGGCACCAGCTTTGGCGGCATGGTTGCTTCGGATTGTACCGCTCGATGTCCGCAGCATATCTTCACAGAGCCCTGGCATCAATCCAAGATAGGGCTTGCAACGAACTGTCGGGAGCCCCTTCCAGCCCCCAAACAATGCCGCAGCAAAGATGCTGAGCTCTCCAAAGCAAATGTGCTAAAGCGAAAGTCTGCATCCATACCACCAAAGTCGAAGCGCTGAAATTTTCATTCCATGAACTCCTGCGCAAGGCCACGGACTCCTTCCCAACGAGTCAAACCTGCGGGAAGCAGTTCGGAAGGCCGAGCATCTGTCGAGAGGTCATGATGATTTGTGCGAGGGGTTTACTACGGAGGGGGGGGGGTTAATAGTCAGAATAGCGTGGTGGGCTAGATGTGGTATAGCTATGCAACTGTACAGGGACCACCAGGGGACATTAAGACAATTCGTCGGACCTCTACATTCGGTATGAGGATACGAAGACGGTGAGCAGTTAAATTAAACTTCGGCGCCTCAGTGTTTGGCAAATCAATGTCCTTCCTGTAGTTTCTTCAAGGTGACTCACAGTAGGAAGCTGGCCAACGAAATAACATAACAGCAAGCATCCGTTTGGGACATTGCTGTACACCTAGACAGAGATTCTGTTGTCGAGTGACAGAATCCCACTGCAAAACATGGAAGAGTTAAAACCCAATTCTATTCTGCTGACAAGACATTCTGCCGAATCTCAAGAAAGGATCCTATCTCGTGTCAAGAAGTCAAATCAACGCTCAGTCGACATGATAGCCCTCCCGAAACTATCCGTGAAGGAGCCTATACCACCTTATCAAGCCCGATAACACCCTAAAGAATCCCCAAAGAATTCTACAGGGCCCTAAACCCTCCAAAACCCGAGAGTATGGTTCAGTTAGGCTCTGGATGCTCTCAACTGAACTCAGGGCGAGTTCTACTACCCTTCACCGACCTCGGCGAAGGTCAGAGCTCGAAATGTCCATGTGGGACCTTCTGTGTTTGATTTAGGGTTTCTGGCTTTAGGGCTGTCAGAGATTTAGGGTTTCAAGGTTTCAGAGCTTACAGATCTAGGGTTGTAGGTACCAGGGTTGAGTTGGGGGAGCTCAAGATGTTGACAGTTAGACACCTGATTTTCTGAACCTCCCATGTTTCAAATTTTTTGGACCTTATGATTACTTACTTCATGAGATTCGGCGACACTGTTCGCTTTCGTTCTGTCCGGTGCCAGCGTCGTGCTGGAGTTCTGAGTGCACCGCCAATGACGGGACTTCTCACGACCAACGAGCAACACTCTGCACCATTCCATTCGGCACCAAGTCCAATACTCGCTTCGTTCCTCCCAGACGTACGGGCCTCGAAGCTAAGCAGCAATACAGAAAGGTCAAACCCAAGCTAGTGTTGTCATAGCATTAAACAATAGAAAGACGACCACAAGAGAAAGAATTCCTCAGCCACCTGATCCTCCAAGTAGACCCAAGGCCACATTGCACCGTGGTGACCTCGTGGTGTTTACACCACACCTTGCTTGCCAAATCAGGGGGAACATCAGCCACGGCGGACCGCCAGCGTGGTCCTCAGGATTTCTGTGTTTTTTTCGGGAGGGGGGTTGGGGTGTTTGGGTTGGCTTAGATGGAGGTTTAGGGCTTCAGGGGTTTACGGAAGATTAAGTGAAAGGTTTTTGACTTTGGGGGCTTTGGATTTCAGGAATTATGCAACGGTTGACGGGTGCAGGTCGTCACTCACTCTCTCTTTCTTCCAGGCAGGTTTCTTTTGCAGAAAAGAACTCATGAGCAATGTCCACACAAATCAGCACGCTGCGAGAGCTCGCTTTCAGAGAAAAGCCCGGAAAAGGCACCCCATGTAGAGAACGGCTCATTCGCCGATTCCTGTGATGGCTCTCCGACACGTCGAGCGAAGCTGAGGTCCCTGCAAACGAAGCGCTGCAACCTCAGCTTGACGTCTTCGGAAACACCAGCAGCTGTCATGGCACGATGTCGACATGTGTGGTCTCGGCCACAAGTTTAGGTTAGTAGTGAGGTTCGTGAAAAATCACCAATGATTTCGCGGCCAATGCTTAATCTCGCTAGGGCAAGTGTTGCCTAATTGGTCATATTATTGGCGATTTTGGTCCACTGATCAAAGCAGTATATGTCCCATGGCCCCAGTGCTCATTATAATGACCTTCCCAAAATTTGGAACCGGTGCATCCTGTGACAAGGTCTCCGACGGGCAGAAGATGGCCTCCCGCGCATGGAGATAGCTTTGCCTTGGACTTCCAGCGGTCCTATCCGCAGCAGATTCGGCGCTGTAGCCAGCGATTCTACTTGAAGGTCTGAATGCCTGAAAGATTTGTTCGTCAAATTCCCAGAAGCACATTGACCATCACATTCAGAAGTCCCTGGTGAGCTCTCGGCACAAAGCCTTGCCGAAACTTCCCCACTTGTGGCGACTCTTGAGAATGTGCGGCATGGGGCCAAGGCTGAATAATCCTATACCCTGTATTTCCAGCTCACAGACCCCAGTATCCCAAAATGGCAGACCGCAGATGAGAGACGGATGCGGGCGAGCATTGTTTTCAGAACCTGGTGGCTGCAGGGCATGAAGACAGCAACTTTCCATGGGAGTTTCAGAGAACAGAAGCCCTAGAAGGTAAGTAATTAATACAGTCGTTCGTTCACCTAGGTCGAACATGGTCTAGACTCGTGGTTTGGGCAACAGCCAGAGCTACAGAGGCGTTGAGAATCAAGAGTTTCGAGGCTCATCTTCTAGACCGTAAACCTTCTGGGATATCGCGACGTAGCTTCTGATTGAGGGCTTACCCGCTTCCTCAAAATAGTCTCTGTCTCTCTCTCTCTCTGTCTCGCTGTCTCTCCCTCTTTCTTTCTACATGTATATTACATATAACATGTATTATGGACATATATGTGTGTATATGTATACACACACACATGGATACATGTACATGATAAATACACAGACAGATAGTTGTCTTTAAGGAAGGGATGCAGCAATACAGTACTTAATTAGGAGACCAGTGTTCTTTGTAGGATTGTTCTTGTGTGTCGAATTTCACCCCCACAGCCTTCGCGGCAAAGAGACGCCAACAGCCGGATGGGAGAGTCTCACGCGTCGGATGCTGCGCCCCACTTGTCTTGAAACAAGCCCAGGCGGCAGGCGTTGCGTTGTAACCTTACTACACATAGGCATAGACATAGACATAGACATATAGGTGTATTACAAACCTACGTTTCCGTATCCGTATCCGTACAATTTCCATATCGATATCCATATATACATGTGTGTGTGTGTGTGTGGGGGGGGTTGCCACAGATTGCTCTGGTTTTGGGATGGGGTCGCTGAGTTTCATTGGGCTGGCAACCACGCGGCATCAAGTCATTGTTCAGGTCTCTTGATGGGGAAATCATTAAGCTTTCCGAGTGACAGCGGTTTAGGGCAGAGGATGTAAGCATTGGGGAACAAGGCAGAGGTCAGTTGGGGCGCCAAGGTTGGGTTTCGGCTTTGGGCTCTAGGGAACAGGACCTCTAAACCCCTGAAATGAAACCCTGAACCCGGTGCCCGCGCACATTTGGGCTCAGGACAAAGAGAGACAGAGACGTAGGTGCCTCTGGACAGGCTGTAATGGGCGTTCATGCAGGCAGGGACCAGAGCTGCTTCTGAGACACCCTGGCTTGTTGGGCTTAGGGCTTTAGATTTCGGCGACCGAGCTGCTTTTTGCATTTAGAGCTTTGCGCCGCTCATTTGTTTTTGCTCCTTCTACGCTCTGATGTTGCCTGCCTCGTTTTTCTCGATCTTGTTGCTGTTTTTGCTGTTGCTGCTGCCACTGTGGTAACTCGTTGGCACCATTTGGCACCACCGCCCTGATGTTTATTGCATCTTATGCTGTGCTACAGTTTAACCCTGGGTCCTAAAACCGTACATCATGAATCCATCAGTCTGCTTCATGTTGGATATCAGAAGAACTCGGTGTGTGAGAGTTCTGAAAACCGAGAGAGTGCTCAGAATAGTACTTCTGTTAGTTAGGGTTCAAATTGGAGTCCCGCATTTTCTGGAACTCTGGTATAGGCTTAAGTCAGTGTTGTGCATAGCATGACCCAGTGTAGCCAGCTAGGATGCTTTAACCCGTGCACAACCTCGACTGTGGAGCCGCAGCACCCGCAACAAAACGCACAACAGATGAGAAGTACTACTATTCCTCAGGGTTGGTCGGACAGTTAGTAGTGAGGATCCCTTGTAGTCCTGATATACGTGTATTAGAATGTCTTCCAACACCCTATCCTACTCAGCGAAGTCGCGAAATTACCAGGATATGGTGGCCTGCACCCGCGCGCAATTTTGGGTGAAGTGCTGAAGAGGCAGCTGATCAATGACAAGGCCTCTGAATGTGGAGTTTCTCAAATTTGGCTGTGCCTCTATATAAGGGTCGTTAACGTCAGGATCGTCTTGTTAAGCGTCTGGGACACGATTCGACAATCTGGCCTTGTGCGGTTTTGCTTCGGGGTTCTGAGTTTGGGTTTCGAACTTCATGGATTGGAGTTTGTAAACCTTACCACACTTTCTGAAGCCAAAATCCCAAGATGTATTCACAAGCCTCCAACCCGGTATTCCACCAAGAGCGCTGAAAGCCTCAACTCCTAAGATCCTTGAAGACTTCAAGAAGCCCTGAATAAATAAAGCTACATCGCAAGTATCCTGAAGCCCAAACCGAGAGACCTACTACCCCCAAAAAGCCCTCAACCGTAATCCGAAACCAGAACCCTAACCACCGACAACCTAAGGCCCCTCAAACACGCAAAGCTCTTCTGAACCTAGCACCTCAAATCCTCCAAAGCCCTTACAGCACCCTTATACTGCCCTTGTATAGCCCTTTAAAGGAACCCTTATGGTACCCTTTTATAATACCCTCGTATAGCCCTGAAATCCAGGAGGCACGCATGACCTCTCACGACTTGGCCCTGGCAGCCCGGGACCTTAGCCGGGTGTTTGAGGCTTTCGGCCTTTGGGGGGGTGCAGGGTTTAGAATTGGGGCTTCAGGGTTTAGGGCATCAGAATCTTGGTGTTGGTAAATTTAGGGTTCAGACTTCAATAAGGTTTCAGGGCGTCGGGTTTAGACTGTCGAGTTTCGTGTTTAGAGCTTGTGGTTGCGGGGTGTTGACTAAGACTACAGGCGCTTGAAGTCGAGTTTGAAGGCCGTGGGGCTTTGAAGTTCGAACTTGAAGCGCCACAGGTCGCTTGCAGCTCCGGGTGTCCATTTTGGGGTTGTACATTGTACATGTACAGTATTGTACAGTCTTGGCTCTTGAAGTGCTGAAGCATCAAAGCTTCGTGAGTTGGATTCGTATCCTTCGAGTACCTACCTGTTTTAAGCATCTCTCCTTCAAGAAAAATTTGTTGAGGCTAGCAGTCAGCAAGCCGATGCCTTTAAAGCAACCCGTACCAAAAAGAAAGGAACTGTTCCCATTGCTAAGGCCCGCTCCCTCCCCCCTTGACCTTGCGTGCGCGATGCGGCGAGGTCTGCTCCCTCTCAGAGCCAGCATCCGCGGGCCAACTCTGCACTTGCTCCAAGGCCGAGTTTAGGGAATCCAGTTCCTAGGTATTTTCAGGGCTTGGGGGCTCAAAGGGTGTAGGGTTTAGAGTAGATGCAGAGAGGACAGAGTAAGGTTTCTAGGTTAGGGATGCCCGTTAGGCTTGGGTAAGTTTCCCTCAAGTAGCTACTCTGGACCTTTTGAGAGTAGAACCTGGAATCTTTCACGTAGGGATCAACAACCATAGTGCGCCAATATCATGACATTAGCAACACGATGCCCAGAACACCTGTTCAGAGTTTAGGGCATCTCGGACGCGAGGCTCCAGGCTCGCGAGTCGCGAGGTTTGCGATGCTTCAAAAAAAGGGTCTGAATGATTAGGATGATTAGGAATAGTGCTACCTTGTAACACCTGTATGTATGTCTCTTTACATGCATATGTTCGTTTACACGACAAAGGCTTGCGGTGTTTACAGGGTCTATAGAGCTGAGAGGGTTTCTAGGGCTTCTCGGGTTTAGGGTTTGGGGGTTACGGGGTATACCTTAGCAGCTTTGACAGTCCGAACAGGGCTCTGGAGTTAAATTGTAGCCGATGCCATAGCTTTCCAGGCGCTGAGACGGGCGATCCACAAAGCCCTTAAGGAGCTGAAGCGCGAGCGCCTCTATGTCGTCGGAGGCAGCGTGAAAGTTCTTTTGAAGGGAAAGGATGTAGGGGTTTTGAGCGTAAGGGATTGCTACGTGTAGGGTTTGACATTTGAATTTGAGAAAGGCGCAATATCAATCCCCAGGGTTCCTGAATTTTATTTGTATTGTAGAAACCCCCAGGGCCCTAATCTGTGTTGACAGAAGGCAGTGCACGTTTTCTAGATTCTAGATATGGTTGGTTAGCTGCCAAAGGCTTGAGTACACCTCTTGTACAGGCTTGCTAGGGTTCGTATTGCTGTTATCTCTGCTGTTGCACCGCCAGCATGCAAAGTAGTGTTATCATTCGCATTGGCGTTAGTCAAGTTACACTGGTATCCGTACGACAAGGGCCCTTCACGATTATGTCCATAAAAGAGCCCCTACAAATCTTCGAGGCATGGGCAGAGCAGGCTTGGACGACAGTCTCACCTAAACCGTAAGCCCAAGTTTTGATTCCCCAGCCCTAATCTGGAGTCCCCAAACCCTAAAGCCACGGTTGCACTTGAAAAAAACACGGCAGGCCTGGACGACAGTTTCACGCCGCTGAACGCGGTGGAGCGGTTTGACCCGGCGGACGGATCCTGGGAGAGTCTGTCGGCGTCTCGAGGGGAGTTGCCAGGAATATGAGATTGAGGATTGTTCAGATGCAGGGTCTGGGCCCGGGATGAGCTTGGATCGAGAATCCATAGGTCGGAGATAAACGACGCAAGCCCTTTGATAATATACCTAAGCCCTCAGCCCCAAATATCGATCTTCATTTGCATCAAAGCCCTGACCCTAAAGCCTGTAAGCTTGAACCGTGAACCCTACACGCTGAACACTGTTTAGGCCCGCGCCCGGAAGCTTCAAACCCGAAAGCAATAAGCTTCGTGGGCACTTTCCTGCAGAATCTTGGGGTCGGAGCAACATTAATAGTAGCATATTCCCTAATTCTACGGTAGTATATACCCCAATACCTTAGTCCTCTAGTTAAGGCCCGTATATTACATTTTAAATCCTGAAGAACCGCAAGCCTCCAGGCCGCCAATCAACACCGCCAGACATGGAGTTTGCCTCGCCGTGGTGGGTGGCCAGCTCTACGTGTCCCTTCCTCGGAGGGTTTTGTCGGGGTTAAGGGAGTGAGTGGTTAAGGGCTCTAGAGTTGGGTTTCTGAAGTGATTTTGGGGAAGTTTTGGGCCAGGTTTGGGCTGCAGGTCTTGAGGTTTAGAGTCTAGAGTCGTCTTCAGGTTCAGGGTTCACGGTGCCGGGACGAGGTCGTGGTCTTTACAAAATGAGGTATCGAATTCGAAGATGAAGGGTTTAGAGTTGTACGACAGCTTCGCAAAATTGAGGATGATGGGAATGCATTTCCTCACAAGGCCGGTCCTAATCACAAATGGAACCTACCTGATAGTCATTTGGGGGGTTGGTATGTTGGAACTGTGCACAACTGGCAGTCGCCTAGCCCTTTCTATAGCCTATACAGGTAAGCTGGACTGTACCCCCAAACCCTACCGCATCAGCATGAACACTGGCCCGGACAACAACCCGGAAGGTCCCGAGGATGGTGTTCAGGCGGATGGTAGTGATAGCCGTGGTCATGACAGTCAACAGGGGTAGCAACGGAAGCAACAGCAACGGCTCCTGTTCTGTAAGTCCTGGACTCGCGCACAACAGTAACAACTCTTAAGGCTTCTAAAATCTGCCCAAACGCTAAACCCTACATCCTAAACCCAACAGAGGATCGGCGGGGAGCTCCGGGGAGTTGCCCTGGCCGACGTTCCTGGGGCAGTTTAGAGTCTGTAGGGGTTTAGGGATTGAGGTGTGTAGGGGTTCAGGGTGGAGAGGTTTAGGGTTTAGTTGGGTTGGGCTTTGGGGTTGCGGGTTTTGGGGGTTTAGGACTTAGTTGAGTTTGGGGTTTGTTAAGGCTCGAGGGTTTTGGGATTTAGGGATTTTGGGGTCTGGGGTGTCGGACGTTTAGGATGCAGGGCTTGCGCTATTCGGGGCATAGACTTAAAGATCCTCAACTTTATGTGGGTTCTGCAAGCTTGAGTGGGGCCATCATGGGTCTTCGGCTATGGGTGGTCTAAGAGGGGCCCGCAATCACAGACGTCGTTAACGGCCATGCTGGTAATCATCACCTTCATCGCTTTATTTGCATATTTTCAACAGCAGGACTAGCAACATTGCCCGCGCTAGCAGCAACAGAAGCCAGGATAAGACTACGAGTGCAGGCAAGACGGCTCTCGTAAGCTGTTCTGTAGTCGCGGAGGGCTACAAGTCTTGAGAAGTGCTCCAAAATTCCGCTTCCGTCGCCGGCGTGCGGTTGAAGAGCGAACTTGTAATCCTCGAGGGCCTTACCGTAGTCAGAATTCAGGACCGTCCTTTGGTGGTTGGGTAGTGTATGTATGTAATGAAATGTAGTGCATGAGATCCCTAGCTGATCCGATGGCTCGCTCGATGCATCTCGTGTTTTCATGACTCCGACCGCTGCTCGAAGAAGTTCTGTAATGACGTGTTGCCAGCACTTTTTCTTTGATTGTTTGATGCTGACAGGTCGGGATACTGAGGTTAGCCCAACACCTGGCATCCAGTAGTATACTGTCGCCGTTCTTCTTTCGCCGAAGTAAGTTCGATACATGCAGCGCCTGCCTTCGACCGATAAATGGGACGGCTGTTCCAGATTTAGAGCTTCTGTTGTGGTGCCCGACGTTTACAGCAGTTTGCTACTGTCGGAAGTAAGCCGGGATACCCAACCCATGCCCTCTGACCAGAACTTGGTTAGATAAGACAAAATCGGTTTGTTCGGGAGAAGACAAGCCCCGACAAGATATTTAAAGAACACGACGTCCAAGTGACAGCCAGCGATCTCCTGAGGTGCAGCGCTTCAATCCATGGGGCATCCAAAAATGGGCGCCTCGGTAATGTTAGGTTGAGTGCAGTATGAAAATGGTGTCGGGTTCAGGGTTTTCGGATTTCGTTTTGGGGGTTTCAAGGTTTAGTGATTGGGGATGTATAGTCTGCATCAGACATGCACACATACAAACAAACATGCCTACATACATGCATGCATGCATGCATGCGTACGTGCGTACCGACACAGAGAGAGAGAGAGGGAGAGATGCAGACATCCACGCATCCATGCATGCACAGACACAGGTGGACATTAGTGTACGTATATATACTTCAATAATTATATAGATTTCCAAACATACATACATATGCACACATGCGCATGTGTGTCTGGGTGCAACACCGAACAGCTTTTGTACAGACACTATGCCACTATGCGCTGTCAGGTTGACTTCAGGTCAAGACATAAACTTGAAGACCGGGAAGACGTAGTAAGTCAGGTCAGAGTTTATAGGGTTATAGTGTATGGCCGACTCAATCCATAAGACCCCTCGAGCGATCTTCGCAGACCCGAGACACCGGAGTCTTAGTCTTGAGAAGGTACACAAACACCCAGAGAACAGCATCCCAATCCTGGTTTTGGTGTAAGCCTACCGCAGGCTGCATGACTCTTCTGCACCCGCAAGCCCCAACGCCTTCCAAAGTCCTAAGCACACCGTCTGGTCCTCACACCCTGAGAGTCTGCGGTATAAAGCTATCAAGCTAAGAGCGCAGGGTGGGATTTACGGGTGTACAGGGCTTGCAGGATATGGATTGTTGAGCTTTTCATGTTCCGAGGAGCAGCTTCCGCCGATGTCTGTGGGTCGGATCAAGGCTGCAGCGTTCGAATGCCAGGCCCGGGGGGGTCGGGGAGATGAGGGATATCGCTTTGGGTTCGAGGATTTTTTCGGATTTGGGCTCCGGGGATTTAGTGCTAGGCCTCATCGCGTGTACCAATCACTACCATGAATATTGCCATGCTTACGGTCCCAATTTATAGAAATGCCAGGGCTACCTCTATGTGCTGGGGGGCCATGACGGCTTCAACGCTCTTTGTTCGGCCCCCGGCGGAAACCGCAGCTGGTAGGGCCACTTCTCGTCGTTGTCTATTCGGATAGTCACCTTCTTTCAGGGCCAGCCTGAGGTAGAAGGAAGAGCGGCTATTCAACTCCTGGATTCCGCAGACCCTGCAGTCCCCAACCCACCACCAGCTGCCAGTGTCAGCTAGGTTAGGTGGTCTAGCGTTCTTTCGGACACCGAGGTTCCGTCGAACAGTTCCACCCCAGGACACAGAAGTGGCAGGACCTCAGAGCATGGGCGTAGGCTTGTGTTGGTGGTTTGGTTTCGAGAGTGCACTGCTCTTATATACTCCTGATTCTGAGTATGACTGCAACTCTTTTCCCGATGGTCGAGGTTTTGACCATGATTCTGACAACTGTTACTGCGAAGCTGCTGTGTTTGCCTGTGTTTGCTTATCTTGTACTTGGCAGGACGAATGCTCGCTTGTTGTTACAACAAGCTGTTGTTGTCACGGTTGTCGTTGCGTTCGCTGTTCAGGAGGTGACGCCGATGCAGAAGCCGAGGTACGTTCCCCGCCCAGAGGTCTCGCCTGGAGGCAACAACCCCCTTGTCGCCAATGATGGTGACAGTCTGTATGTATGATTGGCGTAGGACAGGCATCAGTAGGATTTGTGTTCGCAATTGGTACATGATGACCATGACCAGCGCACCCAGATTTGCGCCTTAGCTGTATCTGCGCGACGTCCGAAGCCCAACCTTCAGGCGGTTAACCGCCAGGTGCCAGACCCTTGAACCTCGTGAAGCTCGCGAATAACGCCAGTCCATGCGATAATATTCCAAAACCCTTGGTCTCTACGACTTCGCCAACTAAGCTAAAACGGCTCTCGAACCCGAAGCCCTAAACCGTACTCGACGAGATCTGCCTAGGCCTAGAGTTCTTTAACCCGAAACCACCCCAAAACGCAGAATCCTGAAAACCCCAAGTGCCCCTAAGCCTTAGTATTGGTACAGGGGCCGCCCCGAGCCAAGGCCTGTTCCGCCACCTGCGCAGAAGGGCGCATCATCGTCTTCGGCGGAGAGCTCACAGAAGCGGCTTCCCGAGATATTGTTCTTCTGCTCAGTGCGATTAACATTGTTATCATTGTTGGTATGATTGACCGCTATCAGTCTTCTTCTTATCATTACTACTGTGTTTGTTGGTACAGCTACTTGTATTGCTAGTACGACGGATGTCATTGTTACAGGATGACGAAGAAGATGATGCTGTTTTCAGCATTACTATTCGTAGCCTTATTATTCCTGTTGTTAAGATTATTTTTTTAAGTGTGTGTTGTGTGTGTGTGTGTTTCACTTCTGCTTGCTGTGGTTGTGATTGCTGTTTATTGTGGTGAATACCGCGAAGCTCATACAGCTTGAGTCGCGGAGTTTGGACTTTCAGACCACTGTAGATTTTATCATCCCAGGCGCAAGCCCCTCCAAGACTGTTCTTTTTGTGGTGACTCCTCCGCCTCAAGGTTAATCAAACCCTGATGACACCCTCATCGTTGAAAGGACTCATGAAATTTATTTGAGTGACTTCGTGCTCTTTTTTGGCCATTTAGGCGGGTGCGGCCGCCACCTTCGAGGTCTTCGACTCCAAGGCCGTGGCGGGGAAGGAAGCCGGGGTTTTTCAACAGAAGGGACCTCTTTACGCTAAGGGTAGCTCAGTCAGGGAAGACTGTTTAAGTTGGGCTTGTTCATAAAGACCAGCGTAGTCCCACGAGGGGCCAGGGCGGCAGGAGAAATGGCCATCTCACTAAAGTTTCCATCAAGCACAGACGATGCCTTCGTAGACCCCACAATCTATACACCCAGGAACAGAACCCTGGATCCCCGATGTTACACAAACGATCAGGAAAAATCCTTAACTGCGCCCAAGAGCCCAAATGGAGAAGGTGGGCATGTGGCAGCTGTACCCCTCGGTGCGGTCCCCTCTGTGCGGCGCAGTGTCGATCATCGGCGTCGGAAGCCCAGGGTTCAGACTAGGGGGTTCCAATGTGTCGGGTGCGTTTGGGAAGGAGATGCCGCAAAGATGCATCAGGGTTTAGGTAGAGTGCTGGGCTTTTTACGATGTATAGAGTTTGCGGGTTTGCAAGAGTTTAGGGCTTAGGGTTTGCATGTCAATGTATGTCTCATGCTGTTCCGTCGAAATACCCAACATCTGAAATTAGGGATTTCAGGCTTTTGAGAAAGTTGTTTGCTGCCCAGGACCATCCTAAATGACAAATAACTAAGTCAGCCGCGAAGCTAGAACCTGCTTGCGCGTGTTCCCTTGCTGGACCCTAAGCCCCTCAACCAGGTGCGCTATTGGCTGCTGTTGTTTCAGTCACACCAGGGCCCGCTCTTCCAACGTCTTCGTAATGCCAATACCTGTGAATGAAGCCCTCGAGACAAGCCTCGCGAGTGTGTGGGGTCTAGAGATAGACCCTACCAAATGCCCCCGCCCCCCGGGTTGCAAGGAAGCCGGAGAAGTCTACAACTTTGGAGGCGCCGTGTGCATCTGTTAAAGGGTTCTACATGTTGTGCACTTTTCTCTGCAAGTTCCGTGGATTCTACAGGGGCCCAATTGTGCAATGCCAGGGTTCTGAGCGATTTAGCTTCTGGGAGTTGAGGGCTGCGGCTCAGAACTCAGAATATAGGTGTGGGAGTTGGGGTTCTAGGCTTCCAGATTATTTTTCCAGGGTTTAGCTTTTCCGGGAAACGGTGTTTAAGAACAATTTTAAGACGAAAGTTGGGCCTGCAAGGGATTGTTTGGGGCTTTGGAGTCCTGCTAATATATGGGCCTTAATCATTGAAATGCGGCTTTTGGGGTACATTGTACTACACTTGTGGTGTAAGAAACCCTAAGGAAGAGCTTTATTGCATAATTATTCAGGCTTCTACATTATTCAGCATGACTTTCGTTTTCGTGATTGCTCGGAGTACCGTGAGCCTTACACTGCGGGCTTTCAATGCCTCTCGGGGCGATGCCTGCTAGCTTCTTTACGTTTCTCACTGCAACTGCCAATCACTGTCACCATCACTATCGCCGTCATTCCAAGCCCACGTGTACTACTGCATCTACTGCTGCTGCTGCTGTTCCCCTTGTCATCATTATGCATTTATTCATTAGTCCCCGAGTTGTTGCTGTATCTCGTACCGCTCTAAGTCTCATGGATCTTGTAGCGGTTTCTGGTGCTGTTGCTGGTGTTGCCGCTCTTTTAGTCTTTCGTTGGTTGTCTGTTGTTGCTATTACCTTTTCCTGTTGCTGATGATGCCGCAGGCTGCCGGTGCCTCTGCCGCTGTCATCGCTGGCTGCTTTTATGATTGTTGCCGCTGGTGCTGGTGCTAGTGCTTCTGAAGTTGCCGTTGCCGTCGCCGCTGTATCTGCTGCTGCTCATGTTGGTGTTGGTGTTAGTGTTAGTGTTCTGAAGCAATGACAACTAGAGTTAAAATTGCTAGTCTCAGTACTTCTGGTGCTGCTGGCTCTGGCTCTGGCTCTGGCTCTGGCTCTGGCTCTGTGGTGGTGGTGGTGGCGGCCGCGGCGGTGGTGGTGGCTGTCACGTGTCTGACTCGTGATGGCCGCTTTTAGAAGGGTCCATGTTCAGAGGTTTGTGGTTGAGACTTCCGACTTCAGCGTCCGGCGAGCTCTGACAAGGTAACAGCCTGCAGGGCCTAAAGCAACCCTATTCCGCTACAGTAAAAAACCCCAGCCTCGCCGCCAGGCCTTGGCCTAAGTGGCCAGGCGTTGACCTTTGCGGAGCGAGCGGCGCTGAACGAGACGGTCGGCCTTTAAGACTTTAAGAGTGAAGCAAAGCGGGTTCTGGAGGGTGGATGTAGTTTTATCTTGCACCCAGGGCAGCAGAATGTCCATGTTGTATAGGTTGTAGAAACCAGGGTTTGCAAGCACGGCTCGTCAAGCATCCAACTTCCGAGCCGAGCCCGAATCTCGAAAACCGCGAAGCTAATTCCCCAAACTCTACCAAACCCTCTGCAAGAGCCCTTATGGTTTGTAGAACCTAAACCCGAGATCGGCGACTAAAAAGGCAAAGCTCTGTTCAAGAGATTCTCAGCCTGCAAGTAAAGAGCCAGGTTTCGGGGCAGAATGCAGTGGGGGTTCACACAATTGAAAGGCTAAGACTAAGGCTTCCCGGAATGGATTGCTTCGGTCTCCTGAAGGCATAGACTGAGGGATGCATGTCCCGATTTTTGAAGGAGTACACTGAATCAAAAAAACCTGCCAAAAGGCAGTCGGTATCTTAGTTACCTTTGGGCAGGTGCTGTTGACGTCATAGAAATTCGCGAATCCCAGGCTTCAGCTCCACAACCCCACACCCCAAAACTTAAAGTCTCAACTCGAAGCCTAAAATCGAAACCCGAAGACTCCCAATTTCTAATCATGTGACCCTGAACACGAAAACCCGAACCCTTGAAACAGGCAAAGCCGCGCTTGATGCCGCGAGCTCAGCCTGCGTCGTTGAAGCCGAGAAGCTGGACACGTTGAGCCAAGGGACTGTAGACCTGGTAAGGCCGACAGTATACGGTGTTACGAGGTCACCCTGGTGCAGGATTAACCGAAAAAGTATAAAACCTAAACAGTGGGCTGGGCTTTACGGCGTCTGATCCTTCATATCGAAGTTGCAGGCACGGTATCCGAGAAGTGAATCTGTAATCCCGAAGCCTCTATGCTAAGGTTCGGCAAACAGACCTGGACACCTCTGCCACCCATGCCAACTGCACGGCAGCAGATGTCCGCCTGCATGTTCCAGGACCTTTGGGTGCGAGACCTGACGCCAATGCGGCAAAGAGTAGCAGTACCGACTAGGTGATGCAACGAAAAACAAGTTCCAGAAACCCTAAACCTAAACCCTGTAGACTACATCCCAACTCGAAACCCAATGCCCCAAGTTCTGAACCCGAAGGTTTTGGGATCGACGGCTTGTGAGGTAGGCCGGGCTTTAGATTGAGGCTTCTGAGTAGGTTGGCAAGTCGCTGCTCGTTTGTTGCCCAAAGCCTTCAAGGCTCGACACGTGCATGGCAATTCTTCATTCAGCGGTCAGGGTCGGGAGTTTCTGCTGTCATTGGGTTCAGGGTTGTAGGATTCGGGGTGTTTTTAGGGGCTCATGGTTTCAGGGTCAAGTTGTGTCTTAAGGTTTCGGGTCCCCCTCTTGTCGCCCCGAAACATCCGGGGCGCTTCTGCCGCCGGCATGGCGAAGAGCGCCGAAGCCGACGTGGTGGGGGCTCCGGCCATCGAAAGCTTCTTTGCTTCAATCATCGCCTTTGTTTTGGGGCAGCCCCTCTAATGTCCTACAGGCAAAACCGGATTCGGGATTCAGGGCCCAGGTCTTTGCGGAGCCCTAAACCCCGGTGCCTCAAGCCGAAGCCTTTCATCTCCCAAAGCTTCCCAGACTTTCCGAACTCAGAAAGCCACTCGAAACCCTTCGTCAAAGAGCCTTACAAAATCCGATCGACAGCACGTAGACCTGTCTTAACTCTCAGCTCAAACCGCACCAAATCTCCCCCTGTAAGGCATGGTCCCCAAACTAGAGAACTGATCGAGAAGCCTGAGTAATTCGTGATCCTGCTCCTTACCAGTATAGTATGATATACACCAAACTCGATTGTGAGTGTCAAGGCCCTTATCTTACCTATACTTATCACTCCCAAAACACTCCCTTAGCAAGGCGGCGAGGCCTCTCCGAAGGAGCGTTTTGCAGTCACGACTGCCAAAGAGGCCCCCGGTGATCGGGTCAGGGCTTGAGGCTTTGGGGTTTGCCATTCAGCTTAGGGCTGTGGGTTGGATGCTTGCTTTTCAGCGGTTAGGTGCAGGGGGCTGCGAGATCACCGGTCTACTCGTGTACTTGAGCATCACAGGCAGCTGTATGTACGTGGGGTCACCGTGGGGCTGGAACTTTCTTTTAGTTCGGGGCTTCAGGGTTCTATAACTCTTCTGGATTTGGGTTCCCGTAGTGCAGGCCTTTCGCGGTAGAGGCTCGTGTGATCTGCTCAGCTCCCGGGACTGGACTTTGGGACCACATCAAAAAGAGCTGTGAATGATTCATACAAGTATCCTCGAATGATAATTCCTATAAAAAGCATACTACGATTTACCCCAAGACTAATTAGACTAATTATGGATGCCACTCTTCTGCTGCAAGGTTTGGGAGCAGCGCGGTCTCCCACCAGATTCACCGCTTCTGCCGTACATGGATGACAACCAGTGGCTACGTGCCTGGTCAGGTAGGACTAAATCACACTTCTAGGACTCTAGGGGCAAAGACCGGCACATTATGGGCTTCTGTGCCCTGCATGTAGCCTCCAAAATTGATCACTTCTGAATTAGGACCCTTATTCTAGTTACGCTGAATGTTTGCGATGTAGACTCCCAGAGTCTTGCTCGGACGCATACTGCAGGCACATGTTCCATGCAGGCGCATCTTTCAATAATGCGCTTGAACAGAAATCATGTTTTGGACCCACCTCCACAGCACTTTCAAGCTATGCGAAATTTGCAAACAGGGAGAGAGCCTGAGAGCGCTTTGACTTGAGGTTTGGAGTCGCACATGTGTGCAAGGAGAGGAAGCTGGGCATCGGGAAGCTTCGGGCACCCGAAGATGAAGCGGGTAGGATATATGCATATATACCATAATATGTTCTCGTCGGGACCACCTAATTGTGATGGCAATACGCATGACGGAAACAGTAGCAACACTGGCAATGGCATGTAGCAGTGACCCTTTGGCAATTGACAATCACATTGCCATAGTGTCCAAAACTGTATAAGCAGTTCAAGAATTCCGTGGAGAAAAGCCGTCGTGCTTGCTAAGCGCTAAACGGGCGAAGATCTGAGGTGCTAGGGAGCCGATTCTGCGGGAGCTGGTCGATCAGTGGCTTCAGGACTGGGAGGTCGCGATGCAGAAATCGATCCTCGGCTGCGCCAAGCTCCAATCCCCCCCCNTGGGGGCGTGGCGGTGAGGAGGTGTTTGGGTGGGGGGGTGGCGTGGGAGAAACCCCTCCCCGGCCGCGCCCACCCCCCACCCCCCCCCCCCCCCCCCAATGCAGAGACATATCACCGTATGGTCCCTTATAATTGTAGAACAAGGGGCTCGAACACCTTGTTCTAAACATTAAGGCCCCTTATTGTTGTCTGTTCAGATCGCTTGCCTGTAGATCATGGGAGATTCATACCGGTGTACTGCTCCGTTCGTTCCCTTCATATCTACCCACCCTCTTTAGCAATCTGTTTGGTCTGGATTCCACAACACAAGCAGCATACAGGAAGCCAGCCGCAGCAAGCTACTCCCTCTGAATGTCGGCACACCACTCCCCAAACCCCATGACGAAGCTTAAACAGTAAGCCCCCAGATCAAACCTTTGTCTGACATGCAGCTCCCTTGCCCGGGCCACGAAGCAACTGAGGATTTCTGGTAACCTGTGCATGCGGCATGTGGCGAGGCCTTTGCTGCAGCGAATGATGGAGATAGCAACCCCGTACCAGCGAAGCAACACCGATACTCGGCATAGCGACTACGGGAGTAGTAGGCTGGAGCACCAATGACCAATGATAGTCACCGTGACACAGGCTTTGCTGAAATGCGCAATGCTGTGCGATGTTTCTGTCGTCTGTGGTTTCAGGCAGCAGGAACTAGAGTTTCATTGAAGATCTTTAATGCTTTAGAAATTTGAGAGGGGCAAGGTTTTAACTCGGGTGTTTGGTTCTGGCGGCTTCTTCCCAGAGTGCAGAGCATCGGGGGAAATAGGGAGCCACAGCCATAGGATTGGACTCGCGGGAGACCCGCACTCAAGACTCCGAGATGTAAGGTCAAGTCCTGCTACTGGTAGATGTCTCTGTCCTTTTCGAGAAGCCCAGAGAAGCCCCGGGCCGGGCGCAGCAGGCGGCTACGCTCAGAGCCCAAGTTCCAATCTGGCCGGCCCTCGAGCAGCTTGGCATCTTCCTCTTCGAAACAAGCCTAGCCTGGGCCTAGCCATGTAAGGTCCAAGATCCTGAACCCAAAGCCATAAACTCAACGCTCGGCTCCGACTGGGTGTGTCTTCAAACTGGGTGACCTAGTAGTGTGGCTGGTTGCTCCCAGTACGGACGCCATTCTTCAGGCAATATGAGGTTCCACTATCTTCTGAAAATGTCCAGCCGGTATACCGTAAGCTCTAAACCCGTTCTGGTCTGAGGCGTCCTTCGCTGTTGCGACACGGTGGCGTGTATTTGCTATAGCCTTGTGATTGGACCCTTGGCTGCCTTCCAGTTGCAGATTGTTGGAAGGCTTTCTTGGCAACTCGGTGTGAGGATGGGGTTCAAGGCCGAGGCGTTTTTAACAACTCAAGCGGGAATTCCGGAGTAGGGGCAGAGCGCAGGAATTGTGCTCTACTTCATTGTCTTCTTCATCTTCATCTTCCTGGCGGTTCTCTTGGAGCTTTTCCTGTACCCCGGCAATGTTGCGGCGCGGTCCTCCCATCGGAAAGTCACCAAGAACGAAGCCATCAGCCACCCTCGCAAGGAAAGTGTAAGCCCCTGCACCCAACGCGCCAAGCGCTAAACCCGAAGCCCTCGGAACCCATCCCGAAGGCTTGAAACCCCAAAAACAGCGAAGCCCAGGTACCCGGCACTGTTCATCTGTAAGTACCTGCCGTCGGGGCAGCGAGGTCCATGCATGAAGGAGTGCGACCCAGGCAAGGGTTCAGCAAACTGTGGAAGGATCATGTCTATAATGAGCTCTTCAAAACAAAGATGGTTCAAGCGATGAGGCCCAGGGGCTTGTAGCATGCAACATTGGTTTATACATGCCAACCCCGTTCCCACAGAATGTGGGGTCCAGCAGTAGGTTGAGGGTACCTCACGCAGTCCTGCTATTCCCACGAGATTGATTTATTAGCGACATTGCTACAAGGATCCAAACTCTATTCATCATGTCCGGATCTGGGGTTTGCAGTCTGAGTCTCAAAGACATACCATAGCCTCAGACATCCCGGGGTATAGAGGTCGGAGCAATTATAACAAGATTGCTTCATAGCCATTGTGTATTTTACACTTATATCAACTAGCGCCTGATTCCAAATATGAAGGCCCCTACATCAAGGCCAGTTCTTATCACAGGCAACCAAAAGCACGTGTTTATGAGCCGTCTTGAACCCAGGTCTCGGAGTTCGTCAGAAAAAATCCAGATGCCCTAAACCCCATGCCTTGCGCCCTAGGCCCTGCAACCGAAGCCCTAAACCGTTCAGCCTGAACCCTGGAACATGACATTCCATAGAAGTCTAAGCCCCAAGCCGTGCAGCCCGAAGCCCGCGCCAGGCATTCTGGGGTTCGTCATGTTTGTCGGCCTCGGATACGAGCCGCCTCTCGCCTAACTTTGTCTTCGATGCCTTAGCAGTTTGGGGCTTAAGGTCATAAGTCTAAGGGCTCTCTAAGGGTACCTACGAAGCTTAGCAGAAAGTTTCCTTTTTGTGCTGAGGGGTTGGAGTGTAAGGGTTGGGGCTTAAGAGCCGTGTTCTGCAATCACCCGTATCAACCCCTACACTGGACATGGGCGATACAGTTACAAGGATCTGAAACTCTGGTTGTGGGTCCCTGATACAGAGCATTCAGTCTTCAGAGCCTTAAGCATGCTAAAGTCACGTCTCGTTTTGCTCTCTTCCCTCCTTGTCGATGTTGGACCTGAACTGAACCCGAAACCTCCTGAACCCAGTACCCTGAAAACCTGAAACCCCAAGGTCTGTGTTTCACTATGTCTCCGAGCTTCTCTGCAAGCCCGAGATGGCAGAGAGGATGAACAGGAGGGCCCGGTTCCGGGTCTCAAACGCTCGACAGGTCTGTTTTGCTACAGGACCTGATAGAGCATAGGGTTTTGGAATGTCAGGATTTGTGGTTCGATGTCCGGGTTCAAACCTCCGTACGCAACATTGAGGCTTCTTGGTCTCAGGTTCAGGGATTCGGAGTCATGCTGATGCCACTGAACTCCACATTCCCCGCGCAGAAGCCTGCACGACATGAATGTCGGCTGCTACATCGCGATCGGCCAATCTTGGCAGAAGGATGAGAATGGAAGGAGCCTCGGCTATTGATGGAGACAGTCTGCTTCGGGGTTCTAGCGTTTACAGACGATGATCCCATAATGACGAAGGACATGTCAAATGACACTGAGTTCCTCAACAAGAACCCAGGTGCTACGTAAACATCGAAGGCTTGAAACCTCGGGGTTGCTCTCGCTACAAGCATTTAGACAGACCGATGTCATCATCGTGATTGCCACTGTTGTCAAACTCGGTCAGGGTTTCGAGCATGACTGCTCGCATGTTCTTTGTCAGCCAGTCCTGTGATATTCTCTGTACCATCATCATTGCCCTGTAAGTTGTTCGCGCTTTGGTGGGTGTCATTGTCTTCGGGTTATCATTCACCTCGCCGGTGTTGCTGTCGTCCACGCCGTGGTTGCTAATGCTGCTGTTGTCAGAGCCCTTGTTCAGCACTGCAGGGTCTGAAGCATACACGCTATTGCGGCTGTGGACTTCTTCCGCGTGCCCTTTCTTTGTATAACTTGGGGCCTGCAGGCTCGTCATTCACAATCGGATCTCCTCAAGGAGAATGCTGGAAGCTGTAAACGCTGGTGAGCCCTACGTGCCCTTGTAAGTTCCTTGAATCCGAGGGCCTATCAGCGCTATAAGTCCAAAGCCCTGTCAATCGCATAGCTAGGCCTCAAACCCTATCGTAAACCCTCCTATCAGCAGGAAAGGGTCTAGACAGATACATATATAAAACACACGCGCACAGACAGAAACCAACCACCAGAGCCTAAACCCTAAAGCCCTAAACCCATAGATCCCTGCTTAAACCCTGAAGCCTCAAACCCTAAATCTGAGGGATTCTCTCGATGCGTGCTGGGACTGGTTCCTGCGCTGAGCCTGAGCAGAGCCGGAAAAGATGGTCAATCTAACCCGGGGCTCAGCGTTCGGGGGTTCGATGTTTGGAGCATAATTTGCACACATCTATGCGGGGTATTAAGTTTTCAAGGTTTGAAATTTGGCGTCGGCATTGGGCAGGTGATTTTGAATTTCAGGGTGTTGGCTGTTGCCCTAAGGTTGCGGTTCTTGGTTGATAGGGCTTTAGGGTCTATGACTTGCGAGTTTGGGACGCTGAATACCCGTGATGGGAGTCGGTGTCAGAGTTTTGTATGCACGCTGGTTATGGTTTATTCTTAGAAGCCTTCAGGATTCAGCGTATTGTTCAGGATCGTTGCAGGGGGATGGGGATTGGAGAGGCAGACGTTCAGCGTGTCTTTGCTGATGCCTAATTCTGAGATGAGGGTCGGAGGGATGAATTAGGTGTTTTGAAGGCGCCGAGTGCCGATCAGAAGCGTCCATGCAGAAGAGCCTAGTCCACCGACGGCGGCACTCTTTCAGACGTGTGTGTATGTTCATCCCAAAATCTGGTTATTACCCGAATCCGGCTTATCCGCCCCAACCGCTCCATCATGCAGGACGGTGCTGTGGTTGTGGGTGGCAAGAGCATCACGTCCCAGGCTCCGCAACAGGAAGTTTGAGATTGCAACCCAGTGAAAAACACGTGGGCATTGTAGTGAGTCCTTCATAGTAAGAGGTAGGGTGGGACAATGGAGGGTCGGCTGACCGTGACGTCGTCATGGCACGTTCGTCTGTATATGCCCTCACCAGCCTTGATGCTTCTGCACATGCGCCGCATATCCAAAGCCATCAATGAACACACTGAAAAATTCAGGTATGGATGAAGCTGCTCCAGCATTTCCCGCTCATCGCTTATCAAGTCCACCGAAGCCCGATAAACCCGATATACCTGAGCCCGAATCCCAGATGAATCCTTCACCCAAATCCATGAACCTGTGACAGCACACCCTGGTTCTGCACCTTCGGGAACTAAACTAAACTAGAGTTGCTTTGCCATGCAGCTCGAACTGCTCAAACCTATATCTTTTCCTATATTTGTATACACACATGCATACACACACACACATATACATATATAGAGCGAGAAGAGAAAAGAGAGATATGCATTCAGCACAAACGTATACAGTTATGTTAAGTGCGTGCGTGTGTGTGTGTGCTTATACATGTATGTGCAGATGTAGAAATGCGCCGGGCAAGAATGGCTGGGCTGTGCCGCCAAGCCAGGCGAGTTCCAGCGTGGAATTCTACTCAATTTCAGGTGGCTGGCAAGAGCGCCTCGTTCGAGATGTGGTCTTCGGGGGTTTAGGGCTAAGGGGGCTTCTAGGGTCCGATTTGTTTGGCCTCGGGGGTGTTGTTTGCGGTTTGTGGACTTAGGATGTTCATGAATGTGGCATCGCTACCCGCGAGTTTTGCAGATGTGATCGACGGTTGCGACTCCCGTGCATTGAAGGTGTAAGCGGGTTGGGATTGTATAGGTCGGAACGCTTCAAAGTTGTCCCTCTTATGGTACCCATATCTATGTCATTCGAGGGTAATATTCCGCATAGCTCTAGTCTAGCCATGAAAGTCCATAGAAGCTAGAAAATCATAGAAACCACGAAATGAAACTACGTCATGTGCCCTATTTGGGGTTATGCGATGTAGAACCCAGCCAAGAAGCGTGCCTGCCAAGCCGCCTTGTTCCAACTACTGCAGGAACTCACTCTCGCAGTGTTGTAGAAGCAGGATGACCCCGTCAATTCCTCAACCTCCAACGTCTGAACCCTGAAGTCCTGAGCCGTAAACCCTCAATAACTCAAGACTAAACGGGGAAACTCGGGTACACGTCGGGAGAGCCCCTCAAAACCTAGGCTCCCGCCCCTGCCCACTGCGCGTATTCGCACCGCAGTCATCTCAGGCATGGGGGGGCCTTAGAGAAAGGAACGTTCGGGGTTTTGGATCCTTGTATTAAGCTTCCCACCTGAAACCCCGAATTTGGTGGCATCTGTTCTTATGTTGTGCTTGCCTAGCTTATGATAAGATGCCCTGGTTTGTTTTCGGCTGTAGCCTGCTGCTTTCGGGTTCTGCTTGGCATGCCGGTTGCCTGCACTGTGTCAGGTTCGAAAGCAGGCTACGCGAAGCTTGCGCGATGTGGGTTCATCCTGTCTTCAGGATTGTACCTCAATTAACTCGCCAACCCTCGAAGCCTAATGTTTTGTCATTCCAGCAGAATGTCGAATGGGTATGCAGTATGCATACATTTGGAGTTTTAGCAGCTTTCTGAGCAGCGTCACGACCTCGCGGTTTCAAGTACAGGCTATACAAGCTATAGAACAACCCGAGATCTTCGAAGTCTTTATTGTAACGGGGTGTGCCAGGGACTTCCCGAGTAGGGGGAACTAGGGACATGGCTTTGCATCTCCGGAAAGTGGCCTCTGCATCTTCTGTTGGGTATCCCCTCCTCACTTCCCGAATTCAAGACAGATGCTGGAATCCAGTGTTTCTTGTCTCGAGACAGGCTTCAATGTCCTTCCTCCCTTAGCTTGCAGACCCAGACCCTCAACCCTAAACCCTGCCCAAGCCCCAGTTCTTGAAAATAAGCTCCGCGAGGACACCTCTGAGCTCGGAGGTGAATCTGCGAGATTCCTGCATAGTGCTGGCTGACCATATAGGAATGGGCCTTTTCACGGCAGCGATCTTTGAAAGAACATGTGCATAAATAAATTCAAGATAGCCCGCACACATTATACCTCAACTCCACAGCGGATATCAAGAAATATTTTCCAGGGCCTACTACCTCAAGCCCTCGTCGAAAGCTTTACTCATTATTCCCTAAGCAAGAAGCCGAACATGCCATTGAACAGCCCATGAAGTGACGTGAACCCAAGGAGGCGCGATCCCTGAAAGAAGCGATGCGCCTCCAAGCACCCGAGGATGGGGAGACTACCTACACCCTAAAGCACAAACGAGACACCTTCGAAGAGCCTTGAACTAATCCCTGTACGCTGCTCCTTTACCCAAAATACCTCAACCTGAAGATCTGCGCTACAGTGTCAAACACTGCATCCTCAAGTCTGCGAACTTTTAGAGCTGCCGAATGCTTTGATAGTCAGAGCCTTTAGGGTTTTGGATTTCGAGGGTTCGCGTTTAAGTTTTAAGTTTTGTGTTTCGCGCGTCGGCTACTTGGCAACCCTCGAGATCGAATATGTGATCCTCTACGGCCTGAGTCTGCCCGAAAAATCTTTGTAATCGCAGTTTATACCCCTTTCGCAACTTTGTTAATGTCAGTTCCTGGTGGTGCGATACTTGGGTTTCCATCTCCCAAAGCCTGAACCCTGGAGTGTCACGACTCCCCTCCTCCGAATGCATGAACGTGCTGCAAGTTTTGCAAGAGCAATCTCCTGCGCGCTTGAGAGTCCCACAGTCCCACCTTGCAAGGAGAAGTGAGCTTGGAGATGCGGAGTTTGCTACCCATGGCATGGCCTCAACAACTAGAGGAATGAAAAGGGTTAGTGCTCGAATTCTGTGTAAAGGTGCTTTACGAAACTGCAGTTACTTTCGGGTTTCGGCCATCATTATGCAGTACGAACAGTCGAGTTATAATTCAGGAGTGGTTTCTTGTTTCTCATAGTTTCAAAGCCTTTACTGCAAAAAGAGCCCAGACTTGGCCAGCAATCTCCAAGCTTGAGATCTGCAGACCGTCACAGGAAGCCAAACGGGTGGATGGTGTTTCTTTAGTGTAAAGTTGGGGGTTGTAGCCTGAGGTTTAAGCATTCGGGTTCCGGTCCAAGGTTTGGTGGTCAGGGTGTCGCCTTGTCAGGCTTCGTGCATGGTTTGGGGCTTGCTTGAGCTTAAGATCCGGTGGTTTGATGACCTTGATGGTTCGCGGTTACTCGTATCCTCCTAATCATCTGAAACACCTACTTTGGCCTCAAACCAGAATTGCAGACGGCAAGTGTCTCCATTTGCAGGTCCTTGTGTTGCAAAATCAGCTGCCCTTATGGTCGCTTCAATGGAACCGGGTTTCAAACAACGCCCGGCTAAAATTCCGCCCAACGTTGTTCGGTGGGAAGACAACTTAAAATCTTCCAGTCAGGGCCCCGATTTTGTCGCACAGAGCCGAGTGGGCTCCGTAATTTGCAGAAAATTCTTTGTGTGTGGCCCGAACGGAGGGTGCTCACAGGGCCAAGAGTTGACATGCCCTTGCACTGCGCACCTTCAGAACGCAGGGCTCTGTTGCACCACCACACTGGACGGTTCATTGGAAAACGTTCGAGAAGGGCTGTATATGTGTTGATACAGACGTCATCGCAGTACAGTTTGCCAGATCCTGACTCACTTCACCCAGGCTTACTTGCTGTCCTGTCTTTGGCGGAGAATCCCAAACGCATGCAGACCCGAACACTCGTCATCGCAGCTCGTAGTCCCAAAGTCTTGTTCTCGGGAATCTGTGATGACCCAGTAGTACTAAAAAAGACCCTGAGCCCTCGTGCCGAAACCCGAAGGCACACAACCTGAAATCCTGAACCTGAACCTTCATTCAACCCTTAAACCCTAAACCCTAAAACCCTAAACCCTAAACCGTGGCAGTGGGTGCCCTCCGGGGGCGCTTCCCACGATCTCACTCCGGCCGAGCCGGGGTTTTCCTGCCGGCGCCGCCCAAACTGAGCTCTGGGGCATTACTATAGGGGCTTAAATAATTACCAATACTATTTTTGGGGTGTTCCTTATTATATATATATACACAGTATAGTGGGCCCCAACACCCTATTCTAATTATTAAGGGCCCTACATTACGCATGTGACACACTTCGCAGTCCTTGCAGGGTTCTCAGTTGCTTCTCAGGATCCTACTTACCAGGGATGAGCTTCGCAAGGTTTCGAGAGTCCCAGGTTCCTTGGGGAGGGGCTTTCCGAAATCAGGGTCGCGGGGTTTAGGCCTCTTTTTGGGGGGATCACCGCTGTGCCTTGAAAGTCTTCGAAACCCAAAGATTCCTCCATAACTTCCACGAAGAGACCTGAGCCCAAGACCTAAGACCCTTCTCGAAGGGCCCTAAGGAGGCCGCAGGCTGTTTCCCAGAGCTCAGGGCTTGGGCTGCGCCGAACTCCTAGGAGTCCAGGGAAGCAGTTTCTTTCCATATGTGCGCCCTAGTAGTTGGAATCGGGTTTCTCTAGGGTTTCTAATTTCTAGAGGAACTTGCAAAGAGATGTTGTAAGCAGGTAAAAAGTTGAAGGTATGGGGCTTCCGAGCTTCGGGTTTTGGAGCGGGGGTAGTGGCTTCGGATTCCTGATGTCATGTTGAACGTTCTAAGCTTTAATCTACATGTGGGAAGCTTTGTGTATCTCTGCACGCGCTCTTATTGATTTGGGTATCTTGCATTGGGCCTAAATCGCCGCAAAGCCTGAAACCCCAAAGTTTCTCGCAGGTTCCAAACTACTTCCTTGGACAGAATCTCGAAGACTCGACGTCCTACGGCTCCTGAAAGCTTCTCACAAAAGTGAGCAGTCCTCTAAGACCAAAGCAGCAGCCGCACTGAGAAAAAGTCGGTGGAAGGGTCGAAGCTTGTGTGGTGTAGGTTTTTGGCCGTCCGGACTGCAGATCAAGATCTGTGAAATCTTGTAGCAACAAGGCCGTCGACTCCGAATTCAAGCTTCAAAGAGTCATGCAGCTTCCTCCTGCACGTGCTCCTTGTCGCAGCTGGAGCGCTTCACAGTGCACAACACGATGTAGTCTATGTACCCAGATCCTGTCGACCTGAGAGACCTAAACCACGGACGTCTGGACACTCAAGCGATCTCCGTACTTGCCAGCGCCAGTCCGTGCCATCGCTACTCTGCAGTAGCTTTAGCATCAACCCCTGAACGACGACATCGTTCTCTCAGAGGGACGTAGCTCTCCTGGCATGCAGCAGCGTGCTGGCCGCCATGCCTGCTGTCGGAGCCCGAGACAAGTGTCCTCGCTGCGGGGTTCTAGGGCTTGTGCGTTCAGGGTTTCAGGGTTTCTGGTGCGTTTTGAATTTTGGGTTTGTGGTTGTAGGGTTGCAGCTGCTGGGAGGATTGAGGTCTTGCGCCTCAACGCACAGGCCCTGAGTGCGGCCGGAGCAGGGGCACGGGCCTTTGAGGACAAATTGGTTGGGGGTTAATTACGCCTTGGTGATTCCTGTTTGGTAGTCCTACAGCATAAACTCCCAGAGCCCATTCTAATGATTTCGACCGTGTGATGACATGGGTATCCTTTCGCAGAGCTTGCGTCAGTGGTATGGCACACCCTAGGTTCAAAGTCTCCGCACTGCGACGTCTTCAAGCCTTTCAGCATCGAGTTTCATGTACCGTAATGCATGAACCCTTGAACGCTGAAATGCTAAGAACCCTGGAGCTGAGGCCGCATTTCTTATGGACCCGTAGCGCTTACGGCGTCCTTAAGGAGAACCATCACCTACTTCCTCAAGCCCTAAATTCGAAACCTTGAGCCCTAAACTCCTAAACTCCTAAACTGTGACGAGAGCCCAACGATGGAGTGCCGAGGCCAAATCCGGCCGCTCGAACACCGAGGACTTGTTGGCAACTTGCCAGCGAGCTTAGCGAATTATGGTTCTTGACGGTTCTACAGATATTATGTATATACGTATGTATCTATATGGCACATGTATCGAGGAGAGAGATTGCGAATGGAGTGAATGGACAGGCAGATGTCCCGTCATTCCGCCCTTTACCTGGTGTATCCTCTGTGTCGGGAACCTGAAGCTTCCAGCCCTTCACCTGAGGCAAGCAAGTGAATGCGCAGACTCAGGCTCGACGGCTCATGCAACCATACGAATGTAGCATCGGGTCATCACAGCTTCATAAGCCAATCACCGTCCACACAAAGAGCCCAGCTTGCCTTCTGCTTCCACCGAGAAACCATGCAACGTAAAGCCTCCACACATAGCAGCACCGCAACACTCATATAACAGTATAACAAGGCACTTATCCAACCCTCATATCACCCGGAAGCCTTCAAGTCTCAGGCAGCCTTTCGGAGGAAGCAGGGCCCCCAAGAAGCAGCTGCATCTTTTCAGATCAGGAAACAGGATTCGTTATGGTGTGGGTTTTAGCGGGTGTGCCATGCTGCAAGACGTGAAGGTTGTGTGGGTTCTGTTGTGGTGTATTTGCCGATGCCAAGGTTCCTTCGCGTGTATCAAGGCGAGTGCTACAGTGACTAGTGTGGTTTATGATGGCTTACTGTGATTTGCCTGGTTGGTTGCAGCCGATCAAGGCTATCTGCAGCCTAGGAAGTACGGTTGAAGTATCGGGGGAAGCTGAGACAGCCTACTTAAAATATGAGGCGACTTGGTAAGTGGTATAGATGCCGTCCGAGTAGATGGAGTTCAGCTAACGAGCAAAATTACGGTTAAAAGCTGCCACTGAGTCAGAATGTTTGTCAGAAGCAGAGAAGAGTAGTAGCACTTTGTATCCCCAGAGGACGGCGCGGTATCTAGTTCTGTCATGCACAGTGGTCATGATGGGCTTCTTGCGCTATTGACCTGCAAAAGTCACACGAACTTCCCAGGATTGATCGCCGAATCGCACGAGCCCCGGCCACCAGGGGTTAGGCCTTATAGAAGGGGCGGAATAAACTTCCTTATATAAGCATAGTAATTACATAATATGTCCCACAAACCTATTCTCATTATTACGTCCCCCATACTCTTCTGCGAGGCCTAGTTGCACGAGCCACAGAAACCACTGCACCCCAAAAACTAAAGCTTCCCTCAACCCGAAACCCACGTTGAGGAATTCGGGAGGCAATCCCCCGTAGCAAGGGTCTAGACGTCTTCTTTCAAGAGGAGTTTATGTGCGCAAGCAGGGTCTTACAGGCTGCAGAAGGTAGCTTGTGGGAGCAGTCGTCGTCGTCCAACATATTGAAGTCACCGGTTGCTGCATTCTGACGCCCAGCCCACCAACCCCGACCCCCAACACAGATCATCGGCACAACTGAAGCTTGCTGGCCCGGCGGAGGACAAAGGCGAAAGACAGGAGGCCTGGAGGAGAGTTGGGTTGATAGCAGAGTCTGAGCTTTGGGTTTGCTTCCACTCCAAGTCCGATGCCGCTGATCGAAAGATCTACAGCCACTGTTCGATCCTACACCCAAGAGGGTCCATATTGAAAATTAGAGACTTCTGTCTGATTCTATATCTGTATATATATACATATCATGTATAAGGGTTCGTACAGTTAGCATGACTCGTGTTATGTTTCAGTTAATGAGCGCCCAAAGCCTTATCCACCCCTTTCGGACATTAGGCATTTGCCACCCTGATTACAGCTAGGTACCAGGAGGCCGTGCGAGTTGTTACAGTTTCTGTGTTGCCTTTCTTGACTGCTTGGGTTGGGGTTTCAGGCCGTAGGCCGTAGCGCTTTGAACTGCAGTTCCTTCCTCGGGCTCAGTTCGATGGTAGGGATTACGACAATTGGGACTCCAGCGCTAAGGGCTTTCAGCTAGAGCATTCGCGACTTCTAGGAACGGAGCTGAAGAGTTTGCGGCTTAGAGGCCAGAGGCTTGGGGGGCAGCAAGAAATTGAGCTCCGAGTAGCGCCGCAGGGCCATAATCTCTGCGACTCAACATTCCTAAGCCAGAAGCCTGAAGAACCCTGCCCTTACACCACGCAACTGCTGTGAGGTCCATGCTGCCAGCGCCAAAGAAGAGAAGCGCTCGCCAGAGCGCCTGGGCTCAAGAAGCTAAGACGGCGACATTGGGTTTACGCTCCTTACAGGCCAGGTTTGCAACCCTGCAAGCCTCACACTTGAGAGATCCCAACAGCCTGCAACCTGGGATATGTCAAGAGCCTGCGCACCTCAAACGCGAAGCCCTGAACCCCTAAATCCTAAACCCTTAAACCCGTAAACCCTTAAACCCTTAAACCCTAAACCCTAAACCCTTAAACCCTTAAACCCCGAAACCCCTAAATCCTAAACCCTTTGACCCTTAAGCACTTAAACCTTAATCCCTTAAAGAGCACTGCCTGAGGAGCGAGGGAAGCGCCTCGGAGGAAGAAGGGAGGCAGTCCCCGGAGGAAGGCCTTGGCTGGGTCTTCAGGGAAGCCTGGAACTCAGGGCTTTAGGGCTTTGGATGGTGTAGAATAGTGCAGAGTTTAGTGTTGGGGCTGTGGGGCTTTGGGCTTGGGCTTTACGAGTGAGCAAACTCAGGTAGAGTCAAAAGTTGGTTTGTTGGAGTGGTATATTACACTATAAACACAAAGCGATCACAAAGATAAATACAGAGTCTTGCAGCAAATGTGAGGCTATCGTACGTGCCGGAACCAGAGCCGGCCGCAGAAGCTTGGCACGATGCTGATGTTGTTACATCGGATGCCCCTGCGACTTCCGATCTCAATGCCACGGCTCTGAGAGACCAGACCATTCGGGAGGAAATCGAAGGGGAAATGCGCAGGCATGTCAAATTCCTGGTGGTGAAGGACTTGTTGGATTCCAATGCAGTCGCCACCGTGCTTTCGCCGAGCTCTGGCAGGTCGAAGCATAGCTGCCACGGCTATTGTTCCGGCATTGCCCCCTCACCTAAGTCGTTGATGTTTAGTTGTTTTAAGGATCCTTGAACAGCGACATCGTTGGGCTTACCCTAGACCCCTACTTAGCAAGGGCCTGTTCTTTAGGGCGGTAACATTCGGATTCCCACTGTAATCCCGGTTTTAGAAGTAGGGGGTGTATTCATCAGGTCGGAATTTGGTTTTCAGAGTTCAGCCTAAGCAGCGGCAGCATGGAGTTTCGGTGTTTTCTTCTTTGAACCTCGACTCAAAGAAAGCCCTTCCACTAAACACCCAAACCTTACACAAAGCCCCAACATCTAACGTAGATATGGCTTCCGAACCTTACATGAGTTCCAGGCACCACAGACAACGCATAAACCGGGAACACAGCAACGTCCCCCCACTGTGCCAGCTCCGCCAAAACCGGCGAAGAGTCTGCAGCTAAGCATCAAGCACTGAACTGGGTGTGGGGTCTTGGCTTCCGGGCTTCCGGTTTTAACTTCGCGGTTTCGGGTAGGGCAGGGGGTTGAGAAACAGAGTTTGGGGCTTCGGTTTTAGACTTGCAGTTTCAGGGTCGAGGGTTTGTGGATTTAGGGTTCCGGGTCTTTTTGGGGTTAACAGTTAAGGGTCTGTTCGGCCCCGGGCTGAGGGGCCTAGTGCACTCTCTAGTGGTATATACACGGATACTGCAATTGTCGCCAGCGACAGAAGCTCGGAGGCTCTTACATTACCAAGGGAGGTTTCTTGAAGGGTTCATAACCATGTCCGGTTACGGCTGAACCTTGCCACCATATGTGTCAGGGTTCTGGTGGGGAAGCCCCAAGCGTCGCTCAAAGAGGGATTCCCGAAAGGCTTCAAAGTCTCTAAAGGGAGTGGCTCGTTGTCAATCTCCACAAACCGCTCAAAGCCCCTGTAGAAGACACTGGGCTGCAAACCCCAAATGGCGAATTATGTCGTATGCCCTAATTGCCTACGTCCTCAACAACCCTGGAACCCTAAATGGCGTAGCAAGTCCCAAGCCCCCAAAAACGCTTGAAAAGAAAGCAGGTTCCGAAGCCTAAGAAAAGATACTGAAAGCCGCAAACCCAAGGCCCGACTTGGAGGAAATCACCGGGCTGCAGGTGAGGCAATTTCAATTGGTAAACACGAAATGCATTTCTCCCCAAGAGGAGGCTTCAAAATCGAATCAACAAATCTAAATAGTAAGTTAGTCTCCAGTCCTAGAAGCTCAACTAAAGCCGAAAGCATTCAAGGTGCCCTTCGCACTTATTGGGTAAATTGAGTCGCTTTTACAAGGACCGGCTCCTGCCAGACTGTCGCCTCCCCGCAGCACGGAACTCGGCTTCTTGCGGATTTGACAGCGGAGCTCATTTACACTTTACGCTGCGACTTTTTGTTGTTTTCAAGAGGTTGTCTGGAAGCTTTCCTGGAGGTTTCGGATTTAGGTTGAGTTGATGCTGGGACTCCATGGGGCACTGCCACGGGATTTGAGGTTCTGATGAGTGTTTACAGTGCCTTAGGATTCTTGATGAGTGCATTCGGACGCGCTTTGCCAGTAGCGCCCACTTCATATCGGAGTCGTTCGAGATTCCTGATCAACTGGCCGTAGTAGCAGCCAATAACAGCTAAGCACAATCCTTCTGGGGGTTGCATGTTGTGTGCCATTTTCGAGAGGTTAACTTATTTTTGGCTGGGAACTCAGCATCTGGATTGGGGTCCTCGTTAGACTACGGTGACTACAGTGCTATTCGTTATTTAAATGTGCTGATCTGAAACGAAGGTTAGGGTGGTCTGCTATCCCGAAAGCATTGAGCTGTAAATGTCACCCCAAGGTCGTATGCGCGGCTTCGACGATAGCAACAGCCGCAAGCAGAGTCTGCTGGGAGACGAGAGCCGCAAACAGAGTCTACTAGCCGCCGCCCCAGACGCACTGATATGCATCTGAAACATGAAGCCTTGTACAATCCTTCACAGTCCCAAAAAGAAGTGATCTTCAGCCAGTTACTGCAGAGCTTCATAGCTAAAACGATCAGACTGGACCTCTGACTGAGTTTCTTTCCTACTTGCAATGTAGCCAGGAAATGCCGGGAACCGGGAGCCTTGAAGAAACATATATATATATATATATATTGAGTAATATTCATGTTTATTTAGGCTTCCGAGCTTGAAGTGTTAGGTTGCACAGGGTTGCTTTGCACAAAGAAACCACAAAGGTTTCTTCGTCTGAACGAGTGAGCCGCATGTCTCCGAGGTGGTTCAGTCGGGTTCTGCTGACCTATCCCCTACCCGCCCGCGATCCTTCTTGCTGATTTGAAGAGCTCAATGCCGTGCATCTTCTGCATGTTGGTGTTCGTACTTCGTGGACCTCTGCATCAACTTTTGAATTCAGCGCAGCCATCACATCGATAGCCTCCCAGCTTGCAGCACCGTTTGCAGATTTTCCCGGGCAACCCTAGTAGAGTCCACCCAGACTAGCCTACTAGCCTAAACCCTGAATTCAAACGTTCCACCCCGGCATCTTACAGCACCCAAGTTTTCATGTCGCGAACCGTACCCGTAGACCTAAAGCTCCCTAAGCTCTTAAACCGTAAATCCTAAATCATCCTAAACTCTAAAACCCTAATGCCCTAAGCCCTAACTCCCGAAGAGACCCGAGTTTCTTCAAAAGCTATCCACATCCTTCGAGGATGGGCCTCTGGAAGAGGAGGAAGGCCGGTCTACGGGAATGCTGGAGTGTTTTGCTACACAAAACACACACCCTTGCCACATAGTTAATATATTGGATAGTAAACTATAGAAATAAATAGTCGAACTCAGCAACTGGTCTAGGGTTTAAGAGTTGTAGGTCTTGAGGTTTGTTTTCGGAACGAGTGTGGAGGATTCGGCGTTGAAGGAGTTGAAACCAAGCTCTGAGGAGTTTCCCACGCCGTGGGTAGGTAAGCGTGAAGTCTCCCAGCCCTCAACCCGAAGCCTTGAACCTTAGATCCTGAACCTCGGGATTTGAGGGCTAAGAAGGCCTCGAGCTTGAGAGTCGAAGATGGGTCGATCCTTGACGGCCCGATTCTGTGAAGAAACGAGCCAACATGCTGCTGATTGATGGGCTTAAACACGGAATAGCCGCAACACACCATAATTCCCAGTCAATCCGTGGAAAGTTTAGGGTACGTAAGCTTCTGTGCTATGTTGTCCATCAACAGTACCCCATCACAACTTGAAACATGGGTTTCGGCAAGCAAAGTGCATCGACCGTGCCAGCTCCGCCAAAGCCGGCGAAGAGCGTGCGGCCCAGCATTTGAACGGGTTTCATGCAGAGGCCCTACTCGAATTATTGTAGGACCATGTAGCCATGTATCAGGGTTTCGAAGCTTTAGGGTTTCGTGGTTTCAGGCTTTCGAGGCTTAGGACCACAGCTTTGGATGATGAATTCGCGGATTGTTAAAAGGCGAAGGCTGTCTTACGGGTGCTGTTGAGGCAAGCCTGGATGCCAGAGTTTCTGAAACCTAGACCGAAAACCACAAAGGTCTGCGCTTACGCTGTTCGGGTTGAGGCTTCAAGGCCTTATAACTGGGATCGTACAGACAGTCCAAACCGCCGGTCTAAAGCATAAGACATTAAGAGGCTCTCAAGAACGTTTTCTATCGCAGCAGAAACGTTTTCTACGTACAAAACTACAAAGCCTTGGTTAACGTAGAAAGCCCGAATCTGACTCACTCATGGGCTATGTACTGCGAAAGCGATCCGGGAAGTTCTATCATCTATGAAAGCCGTACCGCACACTGGTGCACTATCACTACAGGGGCCCCCCCACTCCTTACAGGGTCAGGTTTCGGCTGGCCGCTCTGAGGACCTCCTGCGAGACTGTCACCTCCTCAAGGCCCTGAGCGTAGCTTCGGGTTTGGGTTTTATGGGAGTATCATTAATTCGGTTGTGATTATCTATTTTTGTGGTAGGATAGAAGGGTTTGATGAGATTTGTGTAGAGGGCGGTCTTAACACTTGGGGGGTGCTTCACTTACACGGCTTCTTGTAACGAGGATCCGACTATTCGGAGTGTATATGTGGGTCCACGTTTAGCTGACAGTCCCATACCACTCAGAAGCCCCATTGCCCTTAATCAAGCAATATGCTTTACTTCAAAAAGGGACAGTCGTTGATGAAGCTGCACTTGGCTGATACCAAAACTGTTCTAGATAGGGGATGGCATGTGGGGTTTTTTGTGAGGCACCGCTACAGTCTTCCGTTTCACTCGTTACCTTGAATTAGAACCCTACCTGGCGTGAAACGCAGATGTCTATGCAGGACATGCACTTGGCTTGGCTTGCAAAACCGAAGTCTCCACCTCCCGTGGCCCACTTGCACCAGACCGTATGCGCAGCTGCGACGAGGGTCGCAAGCAGAGCCTTCTGGCTGGAGCCCCAGCGCTCTGCAACGAAATTTAACCCTGAAGAATTCCGGTTTAGGGTCAAGCAATATGCAGCAAGATTCAGGGTATACGATGTAGGCCTTAGGTAGCAGAAGAAGCAGCAGCAGGAGCAGTAGAAAGGGCAGTAGGAGCAGGAGGGGCAGGAGGAGCAGGAGGAGCAGGAGCAGGAGGTAGTAGCCGTCGTCGTCGTAGCAGGAGTAGTCGAAATGATCTCTAGTAGTAGTAGTAGTAGTAGTAGTAGTAGTAGTAGTAGTAGTACTAGTACTAGTAGTACTAGTAGCAGTAGTATTAGTGGTAGTGGTAGTCGTAGTCGTAGTCGTAGTAGTAGTAGTAGTAGTAGTAGTAGAAGTGGTAATTAGTAGGTAGCAGTAGTAGTAGTCGTAGTAGTAGTAGTAGTAACAATTAGTGGTAGTACTAGTATTAGCAGTAGTTGGGAGGAGGAAGCTTCGCACCGTTTGAACTCATTTTCCTTGTGTGTGATGTCACCAGGGGGTGTAGTGGGCCGGTGGAAGTTCCTTTCAAACGGGTGCTCAGAGCCACAGCTATCAGCAAGCCAATATGGAGAAATGCTTCTAGTCCGAAGCCTGAACGCCACATTCTACACGAAGCTTGGCCTGAGCCCGCCCACTAAGCCCACCCCGCAAATCCAGGTCGCAAAAACTTTCCCGGAAAAGCATCCTAAGCCGAGAGACCATCACTGCTTCCCAATCCTTCAAGGATGGGCCCCTTGAGCCCGAGGCCTTTCCTTCAGCTTATTTCTTCTGAGTCGGTCGGATTTGGGCATAGCAGTGTTGTCTTGGAGTTTCACTGGATGTGGGTGTATGCCTGGGTTCAGGGTTCAGGCTTTTGGGCGTTATTTGAGTTTGGAGTTGCGAATCAAGCAAGTGGGAAGTTGAGCTTGGACTGTCCCCAGATAAGGTATTGTCTGTATAAGACCCCGAAACCTGAAACCGCACTGGATGCAATCCTTGCATGAAAGCAGACATTGTTTTCAACCTTTCTTGTTCTTGACATGGCATTTCTTCTGCAGCTACCTTGTAGCTAATCATGCAAAAAAATTCAGACAGATCCAGCCGGGGCAAAACAGTCACAGATTACAAACGGAAGGAATAGCTCGTTTGTGCAAGCCAGCGGTCTCCGCACTCCTGCCGGGGACTGAAATGACGAACAACTTCAAGCACCCTGCAGAGCACAGGCGCCGCCGCCCCGCAGGGGCCGCCGTGATGTTGAAAACTTCCTGCGTCGCGACGTCGACGACCGTTTTTCGGATCGTCGGCGCGAGCCGCCGCCCTCAGCATTGTTGATTAGTTGGGCTGAGGGTCCCTGGGACTAGATGGTAGAGTACTGCATGGGAGTGGCGTGTTCGAGTTCCGGATTTGGTTTGGGTTCAGCTCGGGTTGCCATTGCTGCATGCTGTTGAATGCACATGAGATGAAACATGATAGTCGGCTGTTCTGAGAGTTGGGGGTTGAAAGCAGAAGCAGGAAGTGCGAGATTCAAGCTGCTTTGAAGCTTCGGCAGTTTCGCTTGTGTTTTGGTTGCGATTTTCTGAAGCAGGCGCAAACTATTTCTGGAGGCACGTCTTCATCCGCTTCATCACACCTGAGACTTTGTAGCCACAGTTTTGTGCTGACACTTTCGAGTGGATTACGTAAATATACTCCATCAGCTCAAAGATGCTCCGAAGTCCGACAAGCCGGAGTTGCAAACCAAGCATCCTTCAGAGCACCTTTACGCCAGAACAACCGTTCGCATTGATTTATACTTTGATCTTGTTGAAACTTATGGGCTTCTCCTTCGGATACTGGCTTTCCAATACAATAGATCCACTGAAACCCTGACGGCGTTCATCCTAACCAAAAAGTGACATGAAGGGGTTATTCACCTCAGCTTTCCCGACTGTAGATTTGAAGGAAAGCTCAGATAGTTTGGCCCAGCCCCCCCAAAAATGGCGACTTGACGTCTTGAGGCCCGAGGAGAGAAGGGAAAAGCGCCAGAGTCGTGCTGCCATGTTTTGAGCTTAGCGGCCTTAGCGCCAGGCTGCAGCAACCTTACAGCAACCCTCACTCCTCTGGTGCTGCCTTGATCCTCTCTCAGCCCCCTAAAGTCGCCGCCGGCCTTAGTCACCTGTTAGACATGTAGGGTTTGCGCTAAATCCTGCACCCGGGGTTGAAGAGCTGAGGGTGTTCCAGACAGTCGAGCAGGAATACTTCCGTGTCACTAGAGAACCCTGTGCCGAACTTCGGATGTGAAGAGTCAGGGGTTCAGGGGTCCTGGGGATTTAGGGAGTCTTAGCGGTTTGGGTTGAGGGTCCGTGTCTCGGGGATTTAGGGAGTCTTTGGGTTCACAGGTTCAAGCTGTGTGTCTGGGCTTATGTTCGCAAGTTCGGGCCTCGGAGGTTCTCGGTGTTAAGAAGTTACAAGAGTCGCAGCCGCAGCAGCCGCAGCAGCAGCAGCGGCAGTTGTCGTGCAGTAGCCGTCGCATGTCGGATTGCCGGGATTCTTGTTGCGTTTGGAAGAGCTGCAGCTACGTATAGTTTCACGTCATACGCTCAGCAGTAGCAATGCAAAGCTCCCACAGTAAGTGCTAGCATTACAGAAACTTTTGTGAAATACCGACAGCCGGATTCCATCCACAAGCCGTGCCCATGAGGTTCTTCCTTCCAGAACCACCAGCGACTTCAGCACCTTCTCAGACAGAAACCAACAGAAGCCCTAATCAAGGACTCCACAAAATTTCGAACCAAAAGTCCGCGCAGAAACCTCTCTTTTCGTTTCTCTTGCTCCGTTGGCCAGGCGCTGCCGAAAACAAGGAGCGCCTGGGCCGCGGGGGCAGGCCGAGAAGCGGCACGGAGGGTTCAGGGTGGAGCGTCAATGTTTCAATGGTGCTTAACAACCTTCTGTTAGCACTAGGGTGCGGCAGGTAAGGAGCCTAGAAGCATGGTGAAGAATATCCCAGAGCGCCCAGCCTCCTTGTGATTCTGGATGTGCGCAGGGGTTACGATTAGGGCCTATAACGGTTTGGGCTGATCCTGTGTGTTAGATAGACACCTTCTGATTCCATGCTGGGACTCAGAAGATGAACTGAGCGGCCATCTTGTGCCCCCAACAAACCAGACTAGCGTGGTGTGCCTGGTAGTCCACTTTTTGAACTATTCGTAACAAGGCTGGTGCTTGCGTGCTTCATCCTTCCCACATTCCAGAACCCAAAACATATCTCTCTGCGCACTTGATGGACTGAACGAGCGTAGGAAGTGTTGCAAGACGGGTAGCACAAGCACTGCAACAACCTCCCTGAATTCGTTTCCCAGGCTCACAGAGAAGCGTGCGCCGAAGGAGGTGCAGAAAGCCAAGGGACGTCCGGGCCTTGAAGCTGGAAACAAACAGGGTAATATAGGCGCCAGAGGAAGCAGGGTTCTGGAAAGCATTGAGCTGCCGTTCGAATCAGGAATCTTTCGTAGCAGTATTGGTGCGAGTGTCGGGTTTAGGGTCCAGGCATTTGGCTTAGGGGTTCAGGGTATGGGAATTTTGGAGTCTGGAGGTTGTGCTAGGCTTCAGGAGTTCCGCTTTCAGTCGGGTTTAGGATTTGGGGGTTTCGGGTTTGGGGTGATGCCTGAAGATTAGACCCTGAATTGTAACCTCTACACACTGACGGTTCTTGCTTGGGGGCGGGAGGTTTTGCTTGGGCTTTCCCGAAGTCTTCGAGATAGAGGGTCTCGACGTTAATCGAAATTGACTGCTCAGGCTTTGAGGCTTACAGGCTTACTGGCCTTAGGCCATGAGTAAAGCGGCGCAAGCCAATCCACCTTTCCAACACCGCTGGCGTTTTGTTGCAGGAGCCCATAGTGAAGCCCTGCTGGAACCCTGTAAGAACCCGATAGAGAAAGCGCCCATTTTCATACTCTCAGGTGACATGGCTTCGCATGGAACTTTCTCCCGGCCGCGCACTGCTGGGTTCCAAGCCTCGATGGTTGCAGGGAGTATGCCCTGCGATTCCAGGCATTCGGGCTTCGTCTTCATGGTTTTGGGTCTGCTCAACTCATGCCGAGCCGGCAAATAATAGAGGATAAATAGATCCCCATGCTTCGATTGCCGGAGCTTGGTTAGTGGAGCCAAACGGGGTGGTGCAGCGCAATAAACTAATCTGGCAGGGGCTTGAACTGTTCCTGTATAAAGCATACAACACCGACAAATCCGTCAACCCTATTCTAATTGTTGCGTTACACCAGCCCGCACATTGCCGCCAATGCAGATGTAGCTGCGCAGCTGGTCCCAGCCCCCGACGCGGGTCTGCTAAATGGTGTCCTCTCTCACCGAAGCTTCCAGCCCAGACTTTCCCCGCACTGAGGTGAAAGTGAGCAACATCCCAGAGGGCAACGCCCCCAGTCGTGCTGGTTGTGCTGTTAGTCTTGGACCTCATCTTCTTGGAACGATTTGGCACTGGGTAGTGTTTATGTTCTTAGTCTGTGTCCTAGCAGTCCAAGTGTTCTCGTTGAGAGTAAGAGCACTTTACCTGGCACTCGTTGCATCATAATGATTGTTGTGATAGCTTCAAGGTGCGCTTTCTGTTCTCAGCGCTATCCCTGCTGTGAAGAAAGCCCTACTCCCAAAAGAACGCCCGGCTAGGTTGGAGCATCATGGCTGTATGCTGCTTCTTCCGCTTTAACGCTGTGCAACCCCAGCGAAACACAGCCGAAGCCCCGAACTTCAAATCCAGGCCACCGTGGCTTCAGCTGCGAGAGAGAGAGTCTCCGATCCAAAATGACACCCCAAAGCCTGGAATGACCGAAACCCTAAACTACCCTCAGGCCCTTGAACCCAAAATCGCCCTAACGGCCCTAAACCTTTAACTCTGACGCCCGAAGGCCCCCAAGATCCTCCTCAAAGCCTCTACGATCCTCTAGGATCCTCTGAAAGCTCCGTCAGGACTCGAATGGCGCTACATCAAGGAGCTCTTCGAAAGCGCCGCTGGCAAGGCAGCTCGAGATTTCGCTGTTTGTTAAAATTGCTTAGGCTTAGAGCTTTAGCTTCTAGGGCCCTAGTTTCGAGGGCCTCTCTCTCTCTCCCTCTCACCCTGGGTGCATTTGTTGGGCGTTCCTCGCTTTGGCGTAGATCACTCCAAAGTTTCGGGGTTGAGAATTTGGGGGTTCATGGTGTAGCAAGCAGATAGTGATCACGCAAACCCACACTTTCTCCACTGTCTCTCGACACAACAGCGAATCATCACAGCAAGCATGTTCCCCCAAAGTTCGGACCGCAGCACGTAAGTCGTAAATGAGACCGCAGCTGCCGGTTGTGGCGACAAGACTGGAGAACTCAAGCGAAGACTTCATCTTCTCCTGATATCTGACGACACTGAAACCCTTAAAGCTCTCGCCCACAGCCCCCCAAAACCCGAAGGCCCCAACTCTGCATCCTGATCCTGAGACCCACCAGACACCGAGAGGTCATCGAGGGCCAATTTGAGGAGGACGACGGTGTAGCGTGGCTCACCTTCGAGTGTGGCCCCCATCTTTTTGCCGAAGCCCTGTTCTTGCTGTTCGTATCCGCATCGTCGCAGTTAGCGGCGCAACACGGGAAGTAGCAAAAAGTACTGGAAAGAGGGCATGGGGCAAGCAGGTTTCCTTCCAAGCAGTTGTAGAGTTCTAGGGCATTGTAGGGTGAGCACACAGTAAGGCCATCGAACTTGCATGCAAAAAGCATCTTGCAGGGAGAGAAACCTAAGCCGTAAAGCCCTCAACGTAGGCCCATACCTCAAGCCGAATGATACTGTGGTCGGGCTGATTTGGAAGTGGGAATACCAGAAAATGCCATGAAGAGCCCAGAGCCCCTATAAAACAAGACCATAAGATACCCCTAAACCCTATTGAAGATAGTAAGAAGCCCATCATCATCCTCTTAAAACTGGCGGTTCGGCCGAGGAAGCCCGATGCGGCCCGAGCCTTGGGCCAATGCTCAGGTCGGCCCGGGTTCCTCTTAAGGAGCTTCGCAGAAGGTGTAAATGACTACTATATGTTTGTATTCAGTGTTGTATTTGTAGCCAAGGCTTGACTATGTACACTCTTTACATGTGTATATATGTATATATAGACTGTGTATATATATACACATATACATACGACTATATACATATATATATATATATATATATATATAGAGATAGTGATTTGTTTGTATTTATGTGTGCACCTTTGTTTTGGCACATACCTATATGTAGCAAAGAAGAAGATGTTTTCCTTAAACTGGGTTCCCCCAGCGCACTGGTGATGTGCGCCGCAAATGTTGAAGCTGCCACGGTCAAGGGTTTGATAGGGGCTTCTAGGGTGTATGGTTTAGCATTTGTTCTGAAGGGGGGTTTCTACAGGCATTTACCCAGGTTGTTCATGGCAAGGACAGCCACGAGGTTGTTGCGGCATCACGGCGAGGCGTGCGAGACACTACAAACCCTTTCGCACAGGCTGGGAGTGAGTTTGCGAATTAATCCTACACTTGTCGTTGTGCAACAAAACAACAGTTGCGGCAGGCAAACAAGAGTCGCTACAGAGCTAATCCTGAAGATCATCCGTAAGAGATTCAAAACGCCATACTAGTAACATGACTAATCCGGAAGCCTCCAACCCAATCCCCAAAGCGCAAACCCAGGCATAAACCGGCAAAGCCCTGAGGCTTCTACCGCACACTTCGACTTCGACGGCGGTTCCTTGGTTGCCTTGGACCTCTCCTTGGATCAAGGGCAAATTGTGTGATGTAGACCCCTGATGAATAAAGCCCCTTCTGCAAGACCCCTTTTTTGGGATCCCCATTATGAGGGCAGGGTTTTAGGGGCTTGCTTCAGGGTGTCATGGGTAGTTATAAGTGGGGATATGTGTCCTCTGATTTGGATTATAAGCGGAGTTACCTCACTTATAGCCCCAATTATAGCGACCAATGAGCCTCCAAGCATTCTGTAGGCACAAAAGTAACTGTTTTGAGAGAGTATACGGGGAAAGCATAACACCTAGAAATGTGGCTGGCGAGAGCAGGTATCTTCAAGTATACGGAGTTTTTGCACGGCGTTCTGGAATGTGCTGGATTCTGGGTGTGTGAATTTCTTGGCCCTTTGTTGTAACTAGTAAGGTGTTTGTAGTTTTATCGGGTTGTGTGAGGTGTCACTGCTCTGCAGGGACCTCGGATCAGAGGACGTCGTAGGTGGGTTTAGAACGACGTTTGGAAAAAATCTGGTTTGAAGCTGCCCTGCTTCTATCGTTACTTATTGCCATATTGCAACTGTTCTTGCTGATCCCCTGTCGCCTGATCTTGCGAGCCTTTGCGCAAAGGTCTTCGTCGGTTTAGACGGTGGGGCGTAGGTTCGAGGGTCAGGCATGCGCGGTAGAAGAGCGGCAAATAAGCAGCACGGAACACGAATAGCAAGGTTCGGAGTAGGAGCACCCCGAATCCCGAAGCGGCCCTGCATCCCCAAACTCTATATTCCAAAGCCCCCGAACCCTTCAAGCCCAAACACCAAACCGCATAACATCAGGAGATTAACCGGGCTTAAGGCATCCAAACGCAGTAAGAAAGACAGGACACCTGACACCCCCGATATAGCCCCGCAACCCTCAACCCTCCGAGCCATAACCCCCTCAACCCCTACCTTAACCGTACCTCTTAAACCTTTAGCCCTTAACCTGACCTGATGCAGCCAGGGGAGTTGGCGGATCAAGTCATCAAGGTCATCGGTGTTCACACGGGAAGGGGCAGGAGTCGGCAGGAGTGGGCAATTTCCGATTCCCTTGAGTTTGAGGTGTTTGACACGGGGCTTTAGTGGGTTGAGGTTTTAGGTTTTAGGGTTTAGGAGACTGTGACGGTAGAACTGTAGAATTTTGTACATAAGTATTCCGGATGTGTCTGCAAGGTTCCTTTCAGAGGCGTAGATCTGTGGTTTGGATTTGGGGAGTCGGGGTCTTGGGTACCGTCTCTACGAGTGTTCACGTCGTTGCTGCAAGATTTCTTTCGGAGCGTGATGGGGTTTTAGCATCAGTGGACTTGCTATTCGGGTGATAGTGGCGGTGAGAAAACCGTCTTTCGCATACTCCTTAGGACACTTGATGTACCCACAGGGTGATGCAGGGTACCTTGTAAGATATTCAGTTGGCAGTAGAACCTGCGCAGGTGATGGTCGCAAATTTGAACCCTTATTGGAACTATCTTTCTGCATGTGTGACGGCTACATCTATGACTGATTCATGTCTTTGCACATGCACATGCAGAGTCTGTGTGTGACAGAAACCTCGCTCACTTGTTCCGAGCTTTAGGTCGAGCTGATCGACGAAGACTGACGACATGAAAGTCTGCCAATGCTCGCATGGACAGGAAAAAGACTTATGCAGGGTGTAGGGAGTCTATCATGTAATGTAAGATTCCGTCTTCCTGCCTGGGATAAGTACGTATGTGTTTCATAATCCCGAGCATCACGGGTTCATGCTGTATCCCTAAGCCCCCTGATCTCGGGAAATCAAAAACAAGGAACCGGTTTTGACTCCAAACCCTTCCAGGAGTTATAAGGGGACAGGTCTCGGCGCGTTCCCATGTTAAGAGGAGCTTTTTCGCGAACTGGATATGCAACACGATTGTGCATCAGGTTTCCATGTCAAGTACTTGTTTGCAAGTACTGCTCCAGGACAGGGAGCCAAAGGGTGCCATACTTCGGACCAGGGTATGCTTCTGACAGGCCGGACATGCTTCCGGCATGAACGTTTTTTGGCGGGGTGGTTGGGCCTGGGCGGCGTGGCCGGTTGTTCTGACATGTCTCAGCATTTCAGCACATGACGCTTGCCATGGTCCAATGCTACCTGGATGCACTTGGGCTTTGCTGACCTTGTCTTGCCTATTCGCAGGCCTTTACTATCAAAGATCAAGAACTGATGGAACCCTGAACCGCGAACCCTAAACCTCTCAACCCTAAACTTGCACCCCAAAAAGCCACAAAACCTCGAGGGGTGGCGATCAAGCATGCTTTGTCAGAAGTCCCAGCATGGGTCTGAAGCGCCTTTAGCCCTCCTAGCACCCTGCAACGCTTGCACCCCTACTATCAAGCCTACGACCAGGATCAGCATCTGACTGAAAATAGAGCTTTGAGCGGTTCGAGCGCAGAGATGGATTAGCCACATGGGCCTGCCGAATGCTCGATGTCGGCATCGTGATGGCCTCAGACTGGCAAGGCTGCCCTACGAAAACCCCAAACACAGAGCCCGGAACGCGACAGGGATGTAACCCACAGTGCCCTCGGATGCCCTGAGGAGCCTGAAGGGATGCCGACCTCAAGCCGAGCCCAAGCATGGATAAAGGCCTTCAATCCTTCAACTTCGATTCCCAAGCTCCCTGCTCCAAGGTCCGATTCGCACCACGCCGAGGACTCTGCTCAGTCCGAAGCCACGAGACTTTGGCCGGCTTGCTCTGCATGTGTTAAAGCTTTTGTTGGACACAGGACTCACGGAGCCGAGAAGGCAACGCACCAATTGGTTATCCTGTCAGACAGGAGTTAGACTCTCCAGCCTTCAGGACACCCTTTCAGTCATAGACTCCGTCTATTCAGTCATTCATCCCAGCCCTCAAATGGAAATCGCTGAACCTCGACAGGCACCGTTCAGACCCTTGTCTAGTTTGCTGCCTCATCCTCGATTGTCCCAGGCTGTGTAAAGAAGATGGCATTTGTGGTCCCGAATGTTGCAGCTGCAAACCCAAAAGCCCCGACTGTGCCGTTGTGTGATCCATGTCGATTACTGTGGAAGTTGGACTGCTTAGTGGACGGACAGCTACTCTTAGCGCAGGCTTGGAGGAAGACGTTAGAAGCCTGACAAGTCGGGCACAGACCGCACTCGGAGTCGGGAGAAGTCGGCTGGTGGACTCATCCGGAGGTGTTCTGGATGGATATGCCCAGATCAAGAATTCCAGTCTGCAGAGTGGCGATACGCTGACGCTGCATGTAAACAGAGTTCAAGTACAGGGAACACAACACAGTTTCGCTGCCGTTCTCGGCGATGGATCCGTTGTGACCTGGGGTGATCCTCGCTCGGGTGGTGACAGCAGCACGGTGCAGCGGCAGCTGAAGAATGTGCAGCAGATCCAGGCCTCCCAAAGAGCTTTCGCGGCAGTTCTGGATGATGGATCTGTTGTCACTTGGGGCCATGCTCGCTCTGGTGGTGACAGTACTGCTGTCCAGCATCAGCTCAAGAATGTCCAGCAGATCCAAGCCTCCCAGAATGCTTTTGCGACCGTTCTTGAGGATGGATCTGTCGTGGCCTGGGGTGATCCTCGCTCGGGCGGTGACAGCAGTGCGGTACAGCATCAGCTTCACGACGTGAAACAGATCCAGGCGTCTGCCAGCGCCTTTGCGGCCATTCTCGGAAATGGATCTGTCGTGACCTGGGGCGGCCCTCGCTCGGGTGGTGACAGCAGTGGGGTGCAGGACCAATTGAACAACGTGAGGCAAATCCAAGCCTCCACAGACGGTTTCGCTGCCATCCTCAGCGATGGATGTGTCGTGAGCTGGGGTCGTTCTGACTATTTTGGTGACTGTGGTGCTGAACTGGATCGGCTAAAGACTGCGCAGCATGTCCAAGCATGTGCCGGTGGTGCCTTTGCTGCGGTGCTTGGCTCTGGTTCCGTTGTGTCCTGGGGGGAGCCTGGCTCGGGTGGCAACAGTGCTGCGAAAGATCAGCTTAAGTGTGTGCAGCAGATTCAAGCCTCGACATACGCCTTCGCGGCGGTTCTTTGCGATGGATCTGTCGTGACTTGGGGTCATGCTTGCTTTGGTGGTGACGGTAGTGCCGTGCAGGATCAGCTAAAGAATGTGCACCAGATCCAAGCCACTCACGGCGCCTTTGCTGCCATTCTCGGTGATGGATCTGTCGTGACCTGGGGTGATCCTAGAACCGGTGGTGACAGTGTTGCTGTGCAGGATCAGCTGAAGAATGTCCGGCAGATCCAAGCCTCTGTCGGTGCCTTTGCTGCCATTCTCGGAGATGGATCTGTCGTGACCTGGGGTGGCTCTGGCTTTGGCGGTGACAGTAGTTCTGTACAGCACCAGCTGAAGAATGTGCAGCAGATCCAAGCTTCCACAAAAGCTTTTGCAGCGGCTCTTCACGATGGATCTGTCGTGGCATGGGGTCACGCTGGTTCTGGTGGCGACAGCAAGGCTGTGTGGGATCAGCTGAAGGCCACGTAGCGTATTCGCCTGTATTGGCCAATACCTTGCTTGATGGATCTGCTAACAACCAACATAGCAAGAGCTACATTCTGCCCAACACGGAACAATCTGCCGCTGAGCTACGATTTGGGATCTGCGGTTTTGGACTGGCTCAGACGCGAAATAACTCCACGCCAATTCTTAAGTTGTTGGTTGTGTGGTGGCGGCCGCTAGACCGACATGATGTTAGTCAGTTAGTCCTCATCATGCAGTTGATACCATCTTTAAAGCATGTGACCTTTCATCGACGTTGAAGCCCCAGAAATCTAAGCCACACACTCTTCGTGTCCGACAACCCCGAATCTTGCCTCTGAAGTTGCAGGAAGCATGATGGCCCTTTGGCAGCTCATCTTCCTCTTCAGGTGCACGGGTACAAGGTTGTAGAGCTGTACTCGGGGGATTTGGCTTCGTTCATATTAGGATTTGTCTCCTACTTGGGCTGGTCATACTTACTCTTAATGACGACCAAACTTACAGCACCGAACTACTCCCTAAGCACATCGTGTGTGACAAAGCACGGACACAGCGGAGGCAGGCCTAGCGTCAGCCGTTGGGTACCCGGATCCAGCGTTTCCGGGTTTACGTGGTAGTAGTTCCAAATCCTGATCGCAGCAATGACTGTGATACTCAGCTCCCCAACCTCGAGCCTGGAGCTTTAGACAGACCCTCAGCCCAAAGCCCTACGTAAGACCTGAGCGGTAAAGCCCGGATTAGCTAGGTTCAAGATATTGAATCTTCGGAGGGCTGTGTAGATTTTCCTCAGTGAGGACTGTTTCGAGGCTTTCGAGGGAATGTTTAGGTTATGACTACCTAGGGATATAGGGTTGCGCGGTCGGGATCTCTACAGGTATAAAGTCGGCAAACAAGATTAGGATGTCTGATGTGTGCAGTTCAACTGAGACCATAGGCTTATTCTGCTTAGGGCTTACCTGGCAATATCCGTTTCAACAGACTTTCAAAAACACCCTCGACCCGCTAGGGCGTTGGCACCCGCAGCGGCCGCGACAGTTGCTGGGGCCTCAGAGGTGATGGTCCTCAAAGCAGTCCTTGCCTGGAGGCCAACAAACGCCCTAAGCTCTAGACTCTAAAGGCATATCCAAATCCCCTAAACCCGAGAAGCCCTAAATCCTAAACTGCAATGCCCCAAGCTCAATATCGCCCTCACTAACGAGCGCGGCGTAAGGCCGAGAATTCCGACGAATTCGCCAACCTCAGTCTCATTGGGGATCAGGTGGGAGGGTTGTTTTGGTTTTCAAGCGTGCATCTGGGAATCTGAGCATGACAAAAAGTGCTATTGTAAGATTTGTCAGAGCCTGCTGTGTGTGTGTGTGTTAGCAAAACATTGATAGAGATGTAGAAGACCTTCTGTTTGAGTGCTTGAGGCTCGGGGCTCTGAGATGTCGGGGGTGGCAGTTAGCCCCGAGCATATCTCAAACCGCACCAGAATCCATTGAAACTGCATGCGACTGCACGTATTATTGCGCAAGGTGCTCTCTGCAGGTGCCTTGTGACCATGCTTATGATCACTACTCATAATCCTCGAAGCAGCCCCAAACCTTACAACACTCTGAAACCCTTAATACCTAAACCCGAAAAACAGTAGAGTAGTGGTCTGTCGACTAAGCTGGAGGAAAAAGGCCCTCAAAAAATGCAAGAGAACACTGTCGCGGGAGGTTGTGCCGCTGGACGTGGAGCCCCCTCAGAGAGATTCGGGAGTTCTCCCAAATCGATCCCTGGACTTGATTCTAGAAGGGGCCTGATAGTCGTCCCTCGAGGTTCCCCAGTATCGTTTTGTGCGGTATGCCAGGCACCGATATCAGAGAGCTCCAGAGACTCTTGTTTGAGGTAGTCTCCTGCTGGGCTTCTTTTGGCGGAAGAGGCTGCAAGGTTAATCCAGGTCGGGGTCGCGGCTGAGGTCAGCGTAGGTTGAGTAGATTCAAGCAAGGATTCTTGAAACGGGTTTTCGTTCTACGTTTCTAGTGGGGGTTTTCAAGCAGGATCAGGGTCTGTATGGCTCGAAGATCTTGGGATTTTGTATTCGGGTATGTTAGGGGTGTGGGGTTGGACAGCTCATACTTTAGCAGCCTTGGAACCCCAAGCTAAGGCTCCACTCTCGCTCTGCAGTGGACGCCGCCTAGCCCTTTGCCGTCGCCGCTTCAGTTCTACGAGCTGGAGTACGACGATTCTCGGATCCGTTCTCTACACTACTGTAGTGAGTGCGGGGACCAAAAACTGACATTGAACCCGAAAGCTAGACTAAGAGAATCTGGCAGGGGCTTGCACTCTGCATGGGTGGATTTTCCGTACAACCTGGCAGCGTGTCTCTCGAGTTGACGTTGTTTGCCAAGGGTCCTCGATAACCAAATCGGCCTGATGCTTAAAGGCCTTTGAGCAATGAACTCCTAACTACAAGAACTCACCTCCATCTTATGCGCCCTAAACCCTACATTGAAACCTTGTTCTGAGAACAGCCTAAGCTAAAACCTCAACCCTGGAGCCCCCATACAAAGCGAAGGACGGCTATGGGCCCAACTGGACGTCCTCCCTCATCCTTCCGGCTGCTTACACCAGCTACGAACTGACGGGCCCGACGACGGGGGTGTCTTAAGAGGATGGGGGATGCTGTAGGGCTCTCGTGACTCTACTTGTGGTGGTTAATGGGGAATGGAGCTTATCAGACTCTGTCGCAGTTTGGGGTTCACCTTCACGTAGGGCTGTAGGGTTACAGAGGTTTTGGGCGGTGAGGGCTTGACTTGGGGTTGAAGGCCTTGGTCTCAGGTCACAGGGCTTTGGGGTTCAATCGTTTGTCGGTTTTCAGGGTGAGTGGATGTATACATAGAAGGGAAGCGAAAAGACCAGGCGTATCAGCAGCTGACCGCCAACGACAGCAACACTTGACATGCCCCAGGGCACCTCCAAAGCGACCCGCTCGAAGATAGAAGGACTCTGATCCAGGAACGGTCCTCCCGGACCCCACAGCTCGGCTCTGAGCCAGAGAAGCCCTTATTACACTTTTAAAAGGAATCTCTCTCCGACACCAACAAGCGCTTTCGTCCCCAAGCCACCGACAACCGGCCGGGCCAGGCTTGGTCCCCGGCGGCCGCTATCGCGTGCGCTTGCGCGTGGCAACGCTGGAGGGCTGGTCCCCGTGGAGCCCAGAGGCTGTCTCGTTTGCCCTCCCGGGATTTCGGGCTCAGGCTTGGGTTAGTTATTGGGAGGAGGCTGTGCCTCAGCCCCTTCTAGACTTCAACAGACCGAAACATATGGCTTTCTGCGAGAGATTGTCTTTGCTCTTTCGACGGCGTTCCTCGGATGTTCGGGGACTCCGACTTTGTGTTTGTGGGCCACAGTTCCGGGCCGCGTCAGTGTGTCTGTATGTCTGTCTGTTGTTTGTCCGTCCGTCCGTCCGTCTGGCAGAGAGTGTGAGAGAGAGAGAGGGAGAAACCATCAAGGAGAGCGAGACAGAGAGAGAGAGAGAGATAGAGAGAGAGTCTGCGCAAGAGTTTCTTGTATTCTTGTATTCCGAACATGTAAAGTGGTTGCGGTTGAACATTTTCAAAAAACTGTGTGTCCATGCAGTTAGGAGGCGACTGTTTGGGAGGGAGAGGTTGTCGCGCGACAGAACGCACAATTGCAAATTGACATGTGTGCATGCAGATACATGAGCGTTGTTTGCTGCACATAGGCATATGTCTGTGTTGTTTCCGGGTTTTGGCTGGATGGAAACGGATCGTGCCTCTGTTAATGTATCATGTGTGGCAATCATAGTCATCTGTGTCCATATGTACGTCTGTGTATATTATATATATATACACATGCATACATACAAACATACATACATACATACATAATCCAGAACTAGGACCACACGTTCTCGAACCCTGGCTGGCGGCCACAGGCTTTAGAGCAAGCAAAACGCTGGACGCGACAATACTGCGACAATCTTCTAGTTCGTGCATCCAGAACCCTCCGCCGGGTAACGGAGAGGGCCGTTTACGGCCGACGGTGTAGGGTTTAGATTTTCCCGGGTGCGACTGATCACTTGCAACCTTTCGGTGAAAAGCAAGCTTAAGCTCTTGAAGCGGGGCCTGCGAGGCGGGCTTCTTCGCTTGCGAGCCACCGGGGCCACCTTCAGGCCCTAGGGGTCCAGGGGGCTTCGGCCTTCGGGTTTATCGCTGTGCCGTTTTAGGGGTGCTGCCGTAGTTGTTACTGTAATGACGGTGTCGTTGGCCGACGCTGCTACTGCAGTTGGTGCTGCTGGGCCACTGCTACTGTTTATGACCCCGAACCCAAACTACCAAACCCGGGCCCGAAACCCCGCAGCCTGAACCGTGCAAAATCCTGCCATCGCTTCATGGAATCCGACGACTCCCGACCCCCGGACCTTAATCCGTAAAATCTAAAGCCTTATAGTGGTGAAGGCTCGCATACGATCCTGTAATACCGAGTAACTACCGACCAGGCCTTGAGTCTGTTTGGAACACCGGCGGACTCCGGCCGTATTTGACCTGGTCAGCCCCGGAGGCCTTGGGCTTTGGAGCTTCTGACGTCTCTGTACTCTTATGTGTGTGTGTACGTAACACAAGAATAGGTAGGTAGGTATCGGTGATCGATTCTAGCAGAACATAAGACATTACAGCACACACGCACGTAACCACTGCAACAACCACCTCGCTGTTCACATGCTTAGATGAGACCAGACCCAGGATGTGACCGTATCAAGCGCGGCTAAGGAACAGCGTGCGTGACTATGGATGCTGTTGCCATCATTACCATCTTGGCTTTCTCCTCTCTCGCGATCAGGGCCGGCATCATCAACACCAGCGTCGCTGATCATCACCACCAACATCAACACCCATCGATCACCGTCAGTGCCTCAAACTTGATCAACGAAGCCCCTTTTCTGTGCAGGATCTCGGCGGTGGCTTTGGCGCGCAAGACCACCTCCGTGCCTCAGCTTGGAAGTCCTGCCTTGGCTCCACGAGTTCGAGTGCAGGGTATAGCTATGCCCCCGCTTGACGCGCTGTCTCAGCCCAAAAAGGAAGGCAGGCTGACCTGCACACCTCACAACCTTCAGAAACCTCAAGCCACTATGACGGTGCCCTACTTTCAAGGCATCGTGGGCTATGTGCTCTGGCTGCAGCTGCCAGAGGCACCTCCCCAAAGGATCGCCGAAGTTCCAGGGGAGCAGACGCAAATGGAAGTCGATCTTCCCGATGTGCTCCTCGGTGTCTATGTTAGGGGAATGCAAGTCGCATTCCAGCTTTGGCTGGTGGGGCTTCTTGATCTACCAGTAGCTTGTTGTAGGAGAGCTTGGTCTGAGTTTGCCCAAGCCTGGCTGTATCTTTGACGGCTCACATGTAGATTACGGAAGGCTTCAAATCCGATGCAAGAAAAAGAGTAGAGAGGGCAAGCTCAGAAAACGCTGGAGTTCGACAGAAAGGTTCCCAACTCAAAGATGCTTTTGAGGCGAGAATTCGAGGGATGTGACATAACTATTCTGTACAGCTGCCACAAAACCTGAAGAGACCCGGCAGCAAATGCCAAATACTTGCCCTAAGGCCGTGAGCTTCAAATCCGAATCCTACAGCCTGAAATTCCGTGTCAAATTCATATGAAATAAAGCCCTGAAGACACTCTACTACAGAGCCCTCATCCAGCGACAGGTTCAGCTCACAGTTTCTTTTCTCCATCAATGCCAGGAACCAGGCGGACCGGAACAAAGCTGTTTCGAAATGTAGAACTTACTGGAGTTTCTTACTGCGCGTTCTCATCTGCAGGCGCATGTAGATATTCCTTGGATGCAAAAGCGAACAGGTTTGAGAAGGCTCATGGATACTTGTAAGTAGAGCTATGAGATATTTGCTGTAATGTTAGTTGAGTCATTTCATAAGAAAAGAACATTACAGCTTGGAACCCAAGATCTCAAGGCTTCGAAAACTTACTTAAAAGCCCTGAGCCCCAACGAGGTCCCCAGCCCAGCCAGAAACTTCGGGGATCCAGGTGTGCAAAGGAAAGGCCGAAAACTGTGTGCGACGCGTCTGTCACTTTCATTGTCAGCATCGATAGGGTTTATGGCGAACGTCATATTAATATCTGATACCACTATACTATCTAGTTACTAGTTATGAGTATGATTGGTGTCCGTGTTTTCTGCTGTTCAGGTGATCTGGGACATTGTTATCACGTTTAAGTCTACGTACGTATACGTACAACGGGTACTATGCTGATAATTTGGCAATATTAACTTTTGCTTTTTGGTCAAAAACAACAAGTAAACATTCTCTGTGGACTGCAGACCGCTACAGCTCGTACGGACGTGAGAATTTTATTCCGAAGCAGCCCTCAATCTTAAACCTTAAACCGTATTATCCCCAACCCGAAAGCCTAAACCTTTCAAGTCCCGTCATAAAAACTTTCTGATCACTACCCTCTGACACGCTATGCACCGATGAAGCCCATCAAGCCCTCAACTCTGCCCGCTTCAGGAGTTCGATGGAAATCGCAGTGCAGCATTGGACTTGGCGACATCTGGTCCGCCAGGTGAGGGCAGAAAGACAATCCCAGAAGCCTCTCAGCCCCAAAATCCACACCACCAGCCCCTCAACCCAACACTTTCTATTCTCTAAACCCCAAACCCGAATGCCCCAAACCTAAGCCCGGAGAGCCCAAAAACACCCACACCCAGACTTATAAGACCCGTGCACTGCCCTGTAAAGCCATGCTACAAAGCTCCACAACGCCATACAAATTGAGGCAAAGCCATATAAAGCCATAAGAAACAAGCCCAAGTAAGCCAAAATGCTTCAAGCCCCATGAGAAGACGCTTCAAGCTCATCTTTTTGGCCCACGCCGCAGGTGCTCCAGGCGCCCCCGAGCTCGACAACGTGTCGGAAACAGGCATTTGCTAAATCAAGTCGTTTACAGAGTCTTGGTGGAACTTTACAGAGTGCTTACAGCTTTGACAAGCAGCTTAAAAGGTTTCTGCAGGGTTCTCTAGGATTTTGCATTCGGGCCTGCGCAGGATTTCATGGGCCTCTGTAGGGTAAAGTTTTGATCTCTGGGCTTTTGAGTTTGAGCCATTGGAGACCTTCGTGCCCAAAGAACATGAGCCTGCAACCCTATTGGGTCAAACACCATAGAAAAACCGACGCACCCTCTAACCGTAAGCCATGGCACCCTGTTCAGAACCCTGAAGGTGTTTACCTGTTCTGGGCACCGCCGATGCTGCGTGAGCTGAACTGCAATGGAGCGTTGCCTGCGTGCCGGGCGTTGCAAGCCCAGCTTCTCGAACACGGTTAACAAGCAGGGCGTAGGATTGAGGCAGATTTCAAAAGCTTTTGGCTAAGTTGAAGGATGCAAGGCTTCAGGGGTGGGGTTCACAGACCTGATGGTTTTGTAGGGTTTCGTGTTGAGGCGCTGGGGTGTTGGAAGGATATGGCAGTCAGCAGTATTTTCTTCGACCGAGGCTACGCTTCCTTTGTCGGTTTGTTAGCTTTCGGTGTCTGCTTGGCTTGTCGTTTTCTGCTCATCGCTGTGAATGATGCTTTTCGTTTTCGTTAAAGCACGAATAACCATGACGCAAGGGCACTGGCATTGTGAACGTCTATTTGGTATTTACTATCTCAACATAAATTATTAAAAAGCTAAAAATAGGGTAAAATCAAGCTACAGGGAAAGGTAAAAGAAAGGTAACCATGTCGAGAGAAGGTAAGATAAAGCTACAGGGAAAGGTAAAAGAATGGTAACCATGTCGAGAGAAGGTAAGATAAAGCTGCGGGGAAAAGGTAAAAGAAAGGTAACCATGTCGAGAGAAGGGGAAATAAAGCTGCAAAAAATGGTTAACCATGTCGAGTAGTAGCTACTCGCAACTCCTAAATGCTGTTGCTGATGCCACTAGACCCTATAACATCCCTGAAGCTATTTAATTTCTGCTCCGTTGCAGTTGGGGGATGGGTTGCTCATGGTCCTGGGCGGTTCCCCCCTCCACCAGCCACGGCCCCCCAGAACTGGGCCGCAGAACGTGGAGGAGTCGCGT
>BGNK01001399.1:0-33710 GCA_003297005.1 Symbiodinium sp. clade A Y106 | reverse complement strand
CCGCATCGCGGGCCCGGCCGCTGGACCCTACCCCCGGCTGCTGCGGGCGCTCGCGTCGTTGAGGCCTTTTTTGCTACCTTTTCCGCGCAACTTTTTCTTACCTCCGGCCCCCCCCTCCCTCCGGCCCCTGGAAAGTTAGCTTTTCCTAGGGAAAAGCTGTAAAACAAAGGTAAAACAAAGGTGAGTGCTAGTGACTAGCAGACTGGCAAGGCTGTATCACACGTGTGTTAGTGCGGCATTTCTGCATTGTGTTGAAATCCACTGCACACACTCAACCCAAATCCCAAAGCCCCAAAGCCTCAGACTGAAAGCCTCAACGAAGGTCCTAAGCCTAAACCAGTCTCCGACCTTCGAAGCTAAGGTTTGCCCGGCAAGCGTCCGCAGCTTGATTGCATCTCGTGTGTTCTGTTTTCTAGGGTTTTAGGTTTGGGACTGATTATTGGCTTCAGGGTCGAGATGGTTTGCAGGTGGGCCAGAGCCGCTATCAGATACTAGCACCTGAGGCCTCCTAAATGGGTTGACCGCTTGAGCTTGCAGGTCTGCTATTTCTGAACCAGAATTCAAAAAGTCCAATAAAGTGAGACTACTAACCCCTGCACAACCAAATGCCCGAACACCCAAGACTCCAAAATGTTGATCACCGAACCCTAAACCGCCAAAGTTCCGAAACCGCCGCTGGCTGTCCCAGGAGGCCTCAGCCTACGAGCTCTACTGGGATGCCGGACTCCAGGCTTCTGTTGGTGTTCTTTAGTGTAGACGGGTCGCGTTAGAAATACTAGTTGATATTTGAGTTTCCGCTCGGGATTGGCAAGATTCTCTAACCAAATTCCCATGTCAGATCAGTACTATGCTTGTATTTCCGTTTATGCGCCCTTAAACCCCAAACCCGAAGACCGGAGCCTAAATCCAGGCGAACCTGCCAAACACCATGTTTCGAATTGAAGTAAATTTCCCGAACCCTATATACCCCGCGAAAAATCCTACCCTAGACCCTTCGAAATTCTACATACCTGAACCCCTTCAATGGTAGGATACCTTTCAGGGATGCTGTCCTCGGATCCTTTAGAGGGTCTGGGTATAACATGGTGTGGGGGGGGGGTTTGGAATGTGTAGCAAAGTCCACACTTATGGTATACTAGACCCCAAAGCTCTATTCAAATTATTCAGGCTCCGATATGATGCGACCCTAAACAACCTAACCCAGGATCGGGCAGCCTTCCGGATCAGCTCCTTTACTCTGGCAGCCTTCCCATGGCCGAGCATCCTCGCTAAAATGTTAGGGTTTAGGGTTGAGGATTTAGGGCTTAGAGCTTTTAGATTTTGGAGCTTCGAAGCTGCTTTTTTGTTGATTACCTGACCTTGCAATTTCGTGTCTTATTGGGGATGTTACAGGGCTTGGTGTGCGTGTCATTGTTCTTGGCCAGGATTGCAAAAGGGTTCAGCGCTCAACTGTATCAGTTTTCAAGTGCGGGGATAAGAATTTTGGACCGGGCTCCATTCCTCCAAGATGCAGCATGGTGCGTGCGGCTGCCTGAACGGTAGGTGTGTAGGCGCTATTGTCGCCACGGTAAGAGGCTCTGGCCACCCGCGATTGTGTGTGCAGTGTGGTATGTGCGGTTTAGACATGAGTTAAGTTTGAGTTGAGTGGAGTAACTGGGGACCACGGCACGCGCCCGGCTGAACAGGAGGTATCACCTCCGGCCCGAAGTCTAAAGCTAGCGAGCAGACCAACAAGCACAGCAGAAGAAAACAAGCAGCAAACGACGACACGAAAATGCCACAGCTTCGGGTGGTGGCAGCGCTCGGGTGCAACGGTGAGACATGCGCAGCACGCAGCACAGTGGCCGCAAGCGCCAAAGATACCACCGCGGTAATTGACTGCTGCTGCGAAGAAGTCGGAGAAGTTGACAATGAGCTGTGGAGATACCGCCGTGGTGAAAACTCGCGATGACGGCGAACCGCGTGTGATCAATAACACCAAGTACAACACTTATTAGATAAGAGAGAATTGGAAATCCGCTAGCCGACAGCGGAATCTTCCGGATCTGAGGATTCCGCTCTCCTCCTTCTTCCCCGACGGGAACAACATGAGCCCTGCTTTGACTTGAACGTGCAAATAGGCTCTTTAGGATTTGGGGATTTCGGGCCTGACAGCAGAGGATTAGGATTTTGGGGTCTGAAGCTTGATCAGAACCCTACTTTCGGTTGGTTACTTGGGGAGCTTCAGGTCTAAGCGAAAAGCATCCTTCAATCTTATGTAGAGTTCAAAGTTTAGGGTTTATCTGTAGCGTTTATCGGTTCAGGGCTTATAGATGTACCAGCGTGATACTTTAGGGGTTTAGGTCACATAGGGCATATGTAGGAAAGGCTTTTGCGGGCTCAGCCCCCGACTGGTCCAGGACCCGGCTCTGTACGCAGTTCCGAGTGCGCGGCCTCAGCTCTGGTGGCGCCGGCAGCTTCAGCGACACAAGCTGGAGCCTGGGCCGATCTGATATCTGATGTAAGGCATTTAATTTACTTGCTACAACAAAAAAGTGTGCAGTGTAACGTAGTAAAATACCTAGTATAATATCTGCTATAATGTAGGCTATGCATGTTTGAAGGTAGTGGATGGAGGACTTCTAAGAGCATTAACTCTAAGCCAGCGAACTGTTATCTGCCATGCTCCAAGCCGCATCTCGCAGGATTGCCGCGCTGCCGCTCACTGCGCCTGGCAATTTGATGCTGAGAGCGCGGTCTGGCGCTGTGCATCTATCGTGGCAGGACCCAGCCACAAATCGCTATACATTTCGTAAAAGATGAAAGCCAATCAGCTGGCATGGCTCTGTTAGAAAATCTTGTCAATATATAGAGATATGTCTTACGCAGGTAAAATCCGATACGGATTAGTCCACCATCGCCTCAACCCTAAAAATCAAAGCAGCTATTTCGAGGTATTAGTGTCTCTGAGTAGCGCTGAGCAACAGTTCCACCGTCTTGCATGAGTGTACAAATAGTAATACTACCTGCAAGCTATGCATAGATGCAAGTCGAAGATAGAGTAGCTCCTTGAAATCAGCACACCTTAGAGGGGCCTAGTTGAAAGCAATCCCCCTCGAAAACGGGGCTGGGCGCAGCTCTGAGCTCCAAACTTTGAATCTTCTCGGATTCTTGCAGGATCTCCCCATGGTGTCCTGCAACTTCTGGTACGAGATACAGGCGGGTGGAAAAAATGAAGAAATCGTCGCACTGACCGCTTGCAGCAGCTAAAAAACCCGAAAGCGCCCTGAACCCTTTTTGCCCTGGACCCTCGCAACAGCCCTTCCTTGAGGTCCTGAACGTGGCTTTGCAGACTTCGTTTTCACTCACTTCTGGCCTGGCAGAGATCGATGTCACGGAGCTGGACCCACTGGAACTCTACGACACCTGGCAGGGTTGAAAGCTTCCGGATTTTTGGAATTAAGGGAGGTCTCGGACTTTGGGCAGCCTTCTTCGCGAGAGCTGTGCTGCACTTCCGGGGCTGAAACGCAGTCACCACCGAGAACCGAGCAAACTCCCGGTCCTTGAATCGCTCACGACGACCGACCCAGACGACTGGAGTCTCCGGGTCTAAAGGATTGGGTTGAGGGTTTCTTGCCCACACCATAAAAATTGGCAATGCTTGTCACTGAAGCAAAACGGCCCAGGAGTTTCGTGTGCGGACCTGTGATTCAGCTGCCTGCAGCAGCTTCTCAGCCGCTGCATCGATTATTCCCACAGGCAAGCGTTGAAGATGGTCATGCATGCGCCCTTGGGCACAGGGTTGAGGGTTTAGGGTTTTCGGGCCTGGGGTTCATAGGAAAGTTGCGATCCTGAGCTGCAAGGCATAAGTATGGTTTCAACCCACCAGTAACCTGTTAAAGTTATAGATTAAGGCCTACATATTTGACCTGGAGGTCGACCGTGGGGGCCTACGGCACCTTACATCGTCAACTACGACCCGGCGACCACGGAGGCGACGCTGGGAGGCTTGGCTGCAAAAAGCGTTTGGCAAGTATCCTCCTTTGAAGGAAGGCCTTTAGGGTTCAGGGCGTCTAGCACTTGCTTTCCCACTTTGCTTTCCTCCACTCCTCACGGGCCAGGCAACACCCACATGTAGACTTCCACAAACAACAGAGGCGATAAGACTGCGGGCTTAGGGCTTACCGTTACTGAGGCTGGTCCACTCATCCCAACGCCACCTGGCAGCCTTTCACCCACAGCTTCCGCGTTCTGGCCGCGCCGAGCGCCGATGCGGAGTTCTTCGAAGTGGCAAGCGTCTCTGTGAATGCACGGCCCGACGCTCGAGCTGATGGCAGCCTTTTTGTTCAGGTTCAATCCGCACTCAATTTCTCACGTATGGCCGAACCCGACACGGACAACTGGTGAGCCATTGAGCTAGCGTGGCATGTATGAACAAGGGCTCCACGGGACATAAGCCGCGCAGCCTCGAAACCTCAGCTAGAGAACCCCCGACACCCTAAACGCCAGGAGACCACCTACGCCTGCAACGAGACCAATTCGAGCACATGGCCACCCGAGGCCTTTTGCCCACATATGTCCTGATGGAAGGTCGAGATCGAAACTGAAGCAATCGAAAACAGAGTAGCAGGAATGCTGACGAGCTGGGGATGATGTGTGCACAGACCTGACATGTCCGGTGTCACATAACACCTGGGAGTAATTACCGGCCGCAGACCTTTCGCAGTCTAGTCTGCACAGACATGCAAGCAGACATGTATCCGCACAGAAGCACCCCCCTACGTGTAAGTACAATACGCAGATGATGTATATGCACACACGCATACACACATGTCAAGCCATGACATGCATACATATACATGACATGCATACATATGCATGCATGCATGCATGCATGCATACACAGAAAAATCCGATGTTGGCTTCCCTATCGTCCTTATGGGTTGCATCAAGCTACGGTTTGGGGGTTTGGGCACAGTTGCTCTGGAGGTTTGCTGACGCTCTACTGTAACATCTCAAAGCCCTAGATTGTTTTTGGCTACTATTCAATTCTAACGCCTTAAGTCTCCGAAGTGGTCACGCTTTCCTGGAGGTTTACTTCAAGCTGGTGGCCGTGGATTCCTCGGGCACCTGGAGCCTAGGCTTCGACTCTGCCACAGCGCGGCTCTTGTGCGTGGCGAGGCGGGGTGGCCTTTTGGGTCCCATAAGGCTTGGCTTAGGGCGCAGATTCTGCACGGCCAGATCTTTTCGGCGAAAGGTAGCAGGGCCAAGATGGGGGCCATAGAATGTTTCAGCGATCCTCTTCTTGTCTTGTTCCTATTTTACAGGCTTCAGGGTTCAGGACGAAGTTCGGGTTCGCAGGCTTCTGTCTTGTTTCGGGGTATCCTTCGGTCTGGGCCTCGGCAACCCTGTGGGGTTGTTGACTCAGTCGATACTCCTTTGTTGCGAGGCCGCTGGCGCCACCAAAGCCTGTGCGCCTCGGCCTGAAGCTGTGTTACGGCGTGGAAGTCGGCTCGAGCAGCGCGAGAGGGAGAGAGGGGGCTCAGAGAGAGAGAGAGAGAGAGAGCGAGCGAGCGAGAACATAGGGACTATCATGATAAGAGCAGGGTATTGGGTGGTACAATGTGTACCATACAAGCACTATAATGGGATATTGTTTCCAGCCATTCCGATCCCTACAGTAATGTAGGGGCCACAGTAGACTTAGGTGGCTGTGGTGCAGATTTGCCCGCAAGAAAGCAAATTACCAGCTGCGTTACCCTAATGGCCCACACTCCGACCTCCAAAAGCCTCAGGAATCTTCTAGGCTCAGAAGCTTCAAGTTTCCCAAGGCTCTCTCTTCTTCGCAGCGGCCGACGTGACATGACAGGTGTGTTCGCAGCCACTGTGGGGTTGACGCTTGCAGGACTTGCCCGGAAGAAAAGAGCCTTTAGCCTTTGCCCCGGCCGGAAGCCTGTTCTTCACGGTACGGCTTGGTGTTCCTTGACCCGTTTTGACGGTCTAGTGTCTTCACCCGGCTTTATCACGGCCTGAACAACAAGGTCGTAGGAGTGGAGAAGTGGCTACAAGTAGGGTGTTAGATTCTTAGATACCTTGCCGGGGCTTGTGAGCAAATTTGGCTGCCTTGTAACCCTACCTATGGCTTTCCATAGCCACGCTAAGAGCAAGCAGGACAAACCCCCGAGACAGTGGCTCTTCACAGCGGCTGGCAGCTGCAGCTTACGAGGTGGGCAGGTTCTTGACAGTTCCACCCGACAGCCTGCAAGTGTAACCCTAAACACATTGGGGGAAGTGGTTCGCTCAGGATAAACATCCCCCTGTCCACTCCAATATGTTTGGCAGTGAATCCCCAACGCTTCACTGAAAGCCTGAAACCCCCGCCTCAGGCTAGACGTCAGCGAGGAGCCAGAGACGACCCTCGTCACCGACACCAGCATCACCTCATACACCTTTGCGGTCCCTCGGCCTGATTAAGCCCAGGACCATGTAACCGTTAAAAGGTTCATCTAGGGGCTTCAAGTTCCGAAGAACTCTTTTAAAGGCTTATTGGCGTTGCCATAAGGTTTTGAAGGGTACATGTGCCTATAGCCTCTGTAGCATATACTTAGGCCTGGAAGGGTTCGGGTACAGATGCTTTCGGGCCAATGCATATACTACATTGGTACATTGTCGCTTCCTACGAGAAGCTTCTTGCTGAGTAGGTCCAATAGCTCTAGGATGTTCTAGCGATATCAGTGCTGCAATTGGGGTCACACTTAGCTATAACGACACTTATCTTGCTTGTTACACTGTATGTGCAAAGTCACCTGACGCTTCGAGGACTTTTCTAGCGGAAATTAACGCCATTAGGGCTTTCGGGTTTAGGGTCTAGGGCTTGCTGGCTGGTACGGCTGAGCACTGCTTCTGCCACGTGATCCCCAAGCCCGAAGCTAAGCCCAACAGTCTCGAACCTTCGACCAGCAAAGGACTTGCCCCCCGGCACCCCGATCTCGATCGAATACGCCGTGATCTCGCTGGCCGGCACAGGGGACCTGTCCGAACCAACGCAGCATGGATCGCTTGGATCAGGTCTGTGGTGTTAATATAGGGAAGTGGTAGGAGTCTAGACCTTCGAGGAGGGTTGAGGGTTTATGGGGATTCTTGGTTTAGGACCTGAGGGGTGTTTCGCACCTCAGCCCTGTCTATCTAGCAGGAGAGTCTTTTCTTGCAAAGCAGAGTTTGGCTGTTGTGTGACAGATGTCAGTCCGTTGTTGGTGAGATGGTTACCGCGCGTAACCGCAGTGTTTGCCGACCTTGCACATTTGTGATATTCGAGAGAGTTCCTTGAAGGATGTCAGGCTTCCCAGAGCAGAGCAGTATTTCCTGGCACCCTGCCACTCAGGTACACCCAAGCGAACACTGCAGCACCCAAGCCGGTGCTGCAGGTTGACTGGAGCCTTTGGAAGCACAAAGAATTGCATGGGAGTCTACCAGATGGGTTCAACACACTTCCGGAAACTGGACAGGTAGGTACTTTGTCTTGCTCTGAAGTTGAAAAACTTTTGAGGAGAGGACGGGTCATGAAAACACATGAAGTTTTTGAAAGAACTGGAGGGCGGCCGGACCTCCAAGGCCACAGAGGTCTTATAAAGGTTCTGTTTAAACGGTTCCGCATGCTTCAACACCACAGGTTCACCGTTGTAAACAGACTTGGCGGCCCGGGCTCGACGGCCACGGAGGTAGGATCAGGTATGTTTTAAGATTTAACGTCACCCTAGTTGTAATTCCGGTGGTGGTCACAGCAGCAGGAGGAGGAAGTAGTAGCAGTCGTCGTCGTAGTAGTAGTGATGGGAGCAGCAATAGTGGTATGGACACAGTACACCGTCAACATGTACGAGAAATCCTGAGATATCGTTAGGTATTTCGGGTTTGGGGTGCGTGCCATGCTGTGGCACACACACACACACACACACACAGAGATTGCAACTTTCCATCAGGGTTTAGGGACGTCAGATTTGGTCATGTCCGGCAAACTTCTGATACGGTCAATCCTTAAGCCTGAGCGTCTGCCATCTCGGGGTGCACCACTGAGCCGTAAGCTGTCAAGTGCGGCCCCGAAACCGTGCAAGACCCAAAACCCGCAAATCCAAACCACAAACCTGTGAGCCTCAAAACGCCCTTCCGAGGAGCACCAATGAGCTCGTCTCTTTGTCCTGGACCTGGTCGCCTGGGATCGACGACGACGAACTCATGGGCTGCACGGCTGACGGTTGACATAAGGGATGCTTGAATCTAGCGTCTTCTGGTGCAATTGAGGTTCGTACTGTTGAAGTCTGCGGAACTTCCTCAAGCCCGCAGCTCTGCCCAGGTTACCACGTATTTGCAGACTGGCGCGATGGGACGAACTACTTCGACCCACTCCAGCCGACCTTCGGCTACATCCCCGTGAACACTTACGTCGTGCCTCGGGCTACCCAGACCCTACACGTTCCTCGAGCCCTAAGCCTTGGAACCCTAAGCCCCCAAAGCCTGCTCAGCTGACGCCCTGGCTGCACTTGTATTCATGATTTATGACGTGAGGGTGCATGCACCATAGTGTTTGCTAGAGTTTCGGCATGGAGCCCGAAGAACTCTCGATTCTGGACTGCATACGCACCCCGCCAGTCTGATTGAGCGTCGTCAAACCTCATCAAAGCCTCTAAAGTCTTAGCGAGCCATGTCTGTGGAGTTTTTGCAGACTGATAGCGCCTGTTCTAGGTTAACTGCACGGACTCCACTGTGTTCGGCACGTCGCGTTCACAGGAGGCCATGTGGCTCCCTGCCTGCAAGGCTCTTGAAGTTTTTCTGGAGGAGATTTTTCCGTTGAAAGCACAATAAACTCCCCAATGAATGTACAAACTGTTCAACGTGTTGTTGCTGCTGTTGTGACGTTTATCATGATGGCCAGTATGGTATGGTTGAGAGATCCAGCTTGGCATTCTAGTGCTTATCACTTTGCGTCTGCTTCCGCAAGCCCCAAAATCTTGAACCCAAGCACAGAAGCCAAAAAAAGCTCGCGGCGAGAAGGAGGCGCGGCCAGCGCTGAGCCTCAGCCCTGCTGTCTGCTGTTCCTCAAATCCCTAAAGAGGCCCCACAACTCTTTTTTGGTCCTTAAGCCCTCTGAACCGTCAGGATAGCACTAGTAGCAACAACCCTAAATCTAAAAGCCCTCAGCTCTAGGAAGCAAGCTGTTCCCGTGGAAGGTTTCGGGTCGCCGCAGTCACTCCTGGTGGGGTCGGCGAGCTGTCCGATGCCGTCTTCCGAAAGTGTTCCCAGGCAAACTGCACTTCGGAGGAGAGGGCGCGTCGGGCTTGGGGCGCAAGGCCTCTAATGGATGAAGTGTTTTGGAGCATGACCTCGCAAGCCTAAGTCACGGGCTTCGAGTGCTGATGCAATATGTGAATTGAGAACGGAGCCGTGGAGAAGGCATGCGCGTCAGATCAAGCTGAAAGGCTTCCGGCTTTCAGGCATTGTTCTGATGATTTGCTTAGATCTTCGGCAGTGTCATTCGTGCTCTGAGTTTGTTTGAGACTTTGAAACTAAGGGGTCGTATGCAGTAGGATCCTGAGTAGAAGGACCTTTGCATGGAGAATCCCCAATTTCAAGACACCCCAAGGTTTAAACTCTTGTTTGATTTGGCATTTGGGAATTGGGTTTCTGGCAGCCCATGCCGTGAATCCGAAAGCCTTCCCAACAGCATCAGCATCGGCATGGTTTCTGAAGAAGCTTGGTCCAGGCCGTTTTCGTCAAGGAGGGGAGGAGAGCGCCCGTACACAGACGCACCTGCAAGTGCAGGTGCCGGATACACCCGTGGCCCCGCAGCTTATGGAGCCTTTGGCTGCCGAGTAGTCGTGCCCCAAATGGGTTGAAGGGTTCTTAGCGCACGAGGAATCATGTCCCAATTCTTGGTTTAGGCTTGGGGCCCAGGGCTCACGGCCTGGCAGAGGCCGGATCAGTAGCGCAAGAACGACGGAGAGTATTACCGTTCTGTGCGCGTCGCAGCTAGAAGACGGAGTTTAGGAGTGGGTTCTTGTTCCCTGGCATCAAGTAAGGAGGTGCAAGCCAATCATGCCCTGCTGTGCCCAGACTGCACTGGATGTTTGGGTCTAGTCTAGGGGTCCAGATTCAGCCATGCGCGTTCAGGGCTTCCAGTGTAAAGAGTTACCTTGGAATCAAGACTTACGGTATCATGACCCGATTTTTTGGGGGAGAGGGTGGGAATTCAGGGCTTCCTTGTCTTGAATCGAGGATACGGGTTGAGGTGGGTACTGTACATATGTGGAAATCGGTGCATGCCTTCACGGTGTAGCTTTCTAGTTGGAGATTTTACAAGGCAGACCGTCGGGTTGTCTGACACATTGCCTTTGTCTTGCTTAGATTTGCCGCAGGCCAAAGCCGTCTGCAGAGCTGGCTTCCCAGGCAGTTGATTTCCCAAGGTTAGAGTGACCCCAGGCTCTTAACGTGTTTTTCAGTATCAGTAGCCCACACAGGACACGGAGATTAGTCACTCGTCTCTAGAAGCACTAAACCCTTGCAAGCCCCGCAAAAAACTTGTAGGTGACGGAATCCTGCAAAAGGAGTTTAAAGTTTGAAGGACTCGTCCTAGTATCCCTGGATCCCAAACCTTCTCGGTTGGAATCCGAAGCGAAGAGAAGTTTGGAGGAGCTGGACCGAGCCTGCACTGTATGGTGCGAAGCTTCTGGCTGTGAAGGCTCGGACGGCTTTCTTGTGGGGAGAAGATTCGTTCTCTTGGCTTGAGGGGAGGGACGGGGGGGGATTACCAGTGGATTCGGGGTATAGGTCTACCCGGGGGTTCACGGTTTCAGGGTTGCGGCTGGTGCCCTTAAAGACCGTTTGCCACTTCTTTCCCCGAAGTTGGGGGTCACCGACCGAGCTTTTGCTTGCAGCACTACAAGCCTCCAAACCCTGTCCGAAACGAGCGTTGGCTCCCAAAGCCTGCAGCGAGGCGAACAGCAGACTCGAAGCCGAAGGGAACCCGAAGCCTAATTCGCTAACATCCGAAGAAATGAACACGAAAGCCTTTCACGCCCCCAAGTTACAAAAACCCTAAGCCAAAGCCTGAACCCTCAAAGCCCAGGCCCTAAAGCAGAAAATCCCAAAAATCCTCAAGCCCGAACCCTAAGCCCTAAGCCCTCAACCCTAAAACCCAACAAAGCGATGAAGAGGTGTTCTCCCTTTGCGCTCCTGGCGGCTTCCGAGTCTCAGCCGCATCTCGAGAACCGCAGTCAATCGTGGTAGTATCACGTGCACAAAGAATAATTTAGGGGCCCTAATACTTACCTATACTAATTATAGTATTGTACACCCCAAAACCCTATTCTAATTATTAAGGCCGCCATATTGGATGCGGATAACTATTAGATGTGCTGTACTGTATCTGCGATGTACGTATGCATGCATGGACTTTGAGAAGACGTGTTATACATGTGTCATACATACTCAGTCATGTTTACTCATTTGTTATACCTCTTCAGATGTAATTATTATGTATGTACACATGCGTGGATGCACCCGCTCACTTGCACAGGTGTTTAATCCTTTTGCCTGTGCGTACGTATGCGAACGTGCATAAGAAACATGTGATGCACGGCCATGCTTCTTCTAGGGTGCTGGTCCGCGTGCTAGTCTTTAGTCTTCACACAGTCCTGTACGGTCAGAATGCCACCAAACCGACAGCTCGAACACCTCAGCCAAAGCCGGCGAAAGGCACTGGCATGGTGGGTGCCGAGAGTGTGTACACCGCGCCAGTGACCTTGCTGTCGGGCTGCAAATTTCAGGACGGCACTTCTATGGACGGCCGTGTTGACTTCAAGTCCCATTGGATGTACTCCTGCGAGTCCTGCATCGAAAATGACACCGAGTTACTAGTCCATGGGTAGCTGCCTGGTCCAGACCCTCCAGAAAATTCACAGTGCACCCAACCTTTGTCCCTTGACTGCAGAACGGGCAACATTCGCGTTCCTTCCCGCCGCTGTTGAACCACAGACCCTGCCAGCAGCAAAGGCTGAACGTGTCTGCGAACCTCTCGCAGCCATGCCGCTTTTCGGTTCGGGCAGTCTCAGAGCCTTTTCCACAAGCTTGGGGCAGACTCGGGTTTAGAGGAGTGATGAACTGCAAGCATGTCCGTTATGTTTGGGTTGATGCTAATGTTCAGGTTGAAGTTGCTGTTGTCGGCTCGTTTCGTCGGTGTGGCGGATGCTGCTGATGCTGGTCCTAGTCCCAGTGATAGACCTCGTCCTTGTCCTAGTCCTCTTCCTTGTCCTGCTACTATTACAGTACTACGACGACAACCAGTACTACTACGACGACACTACCACTGCTACCACTACTACCACTACTACCACTACTACCACTACTACCACTACTACCACTACTACCACTACTACCACTACTACCACCACCACCACCCCTCACCACCACCACCACCACCACCACCACCACGACTACTACTACTACTACACTCCTGCTGCTGCTGCTACTACTGCTACTACTGATACAACTGCTACTACTGCTACTGCTACTACTACAAATACTACTAGTACTCCGACGACGACTACTTCGACTATCAGAACCATGAATGTCTTTACCAATGCCGTGTCTGTGTAAGTCGTTCGACAATCCTAAGATCCAAGGAAGTTGGCGAAAGCCCCATGTCACCGTTTCTGACCTTCGACAAGCTTGCGCTGCCACCCCTTCCGCCACGGCTTAGCAGCTCGCGATGCGAGGGGGTTTCAGGGTTTGGATCGGGAGGCCCCGGGAAGTTCCAAGTGCGACTTGGAGGGCTTTCGAATCTTCGGACCAGGATACCGCTTCTTTGGTGTTCAGGGTTGTTGGTTGTTTGGAACGTCTTGAGGTGTTCAAGCATTGCAGGTGTTTGGGAGTGCTTGGCCCAGCATTGCAGAGTTACCGGTTCATGTGCAGGTGAAATGCAGCTAGACACAGGATGGACTGAGGAACGGCTCGTCCTGCCAGCATGATGTGTAGCCAACAAGCACTTGGCTCGTTAGCAGCACTCCTTGTATGCTTACGTTGTTGTTGTTGCCGTTGTCATAGCGGCTGGTTCGAAATGGCAGCATGCCTCTAGACCAAGGGCCGTCAATCAGAGCCCTGCAAGTGATTGTAGTTACAGTGGAAGTCTCGTGCCGCCTCGATGAAAAGTCCACCCGAAAGATTTTGGCGCGTAAACAGGAAGTGGCGCCTTAACGCCTCGCGCGACACAGAACTTGAAAATGTTCAGCCCCGCGCTCTCCGAGCCGGGCCCACTCTGCCTCAGCACCACTGTAGTTCTTGCCCTGTGGCCTCTCGCCACTTCTGGTGCTGCTCTGGCTCGGCTTTTCCCACTACGTTGCTACGACTATTGATTGCCGTTTGCTTCTAGAGACGACAACGGCGACGGACAAGGAGGACCAGGACGACCACGCCCATTACGAGTATGACTACTGCTTGCAATTCCTAGGACGGGCACGACGACTATCATCAAGACTACAAGCACAAGATCGTCAAATGCATCTAGTTCGCCTCCTGCCTCTCCTCCTCCTACTAGTCCTGCTACTGCTGCTGCTATGATCCACCACAACCACCACCACCACCACCGCCAGAATCACCGGCACCATCAGCTTCCTCATCACTCTCGCGACATCAGGACAGCATTCATCAGTGCAGTCTTAAATCATCCGAAAGGCCATCTCCTTAATCGTGACTCGAAGCCATGTCATCTCAGCCTTGCTCCTAGGTATTCGCTCCTCGACGGACACCCAAGTCGTGGTCGAGTGGTCGCTGGATCGGTCGAAGGAGCTCTACGGAAGGGCGCTCTCGCGTTGTTGTTGTCGTTGGTGGTGGTGTTCTTGTTGTAGCTAGTTTCGCATATGGCTACCACGTCCATCATTGTGCTCAGTACGTTCATCAGAGTACTGTTACTTGGTGTATGGTTATGCTCTGTCTATATTTGGCATTTGTCATTCTGAAGATAGCCGTTGCTGCACTTCTTGCATAGTGTAGAGACCGTGTCGATGGCCGGTGAATGTTCAGAAGGATCGCGTCCTATCCACCCCGAAAGGCTTCATACCGGACTTCGAGGTTTACCGCTGTAGGAGCCCGAAAACTGCGATGACCAAGATTATTCCTCAGCGGTTCCCCGAACCATTGTCTATGCTGTGATCGGTTTCCTGCATGCACCCAGAGCTTTATGAAATCAGGAGCGCGGAGCGTATCACACCGGCTACTACTTCTATGTGTCCGTCGATGGAACGACTTGGCCAGATGAGGACAGTGCAAGGGTCATCCGGTTGATGGCTCTTGGGTTCTTGCCTCATTCCCACACCCGAAAACTTGAACCCGAACAAGCCCGACATCTTGAAGCCTGGACGCTCAACCCGGAACGCACCCTGAGCCTCCAGAGCCCCAGATCAGCAAAATCTTCCGTAGAAACCCAAGGCCCCACCCCCGTACGTGGAGGATCAGAGAACTTCCTGAGCAGAGTGCCACGATGAGCCGCACCCTGCTTGGGAATATGGGCTGATCCTGCAAGTCATCATGTATGAAAGCTTCCGAACAGACTCAACCTGAAATCCCACGCTCTTATCGATCGCTGTTGTCACGAGCACCCCCAGAACCCCGATAGAGGCCTCATGGTCCTTCATCGCGGCGGTCCAAGCCAGACCGAAGCCTGTTGTTCGCGTCGGAAGGACACCGGCTACGTCGCAACATGGCAGGATGAGCAGACGACGGAGCGACCTAGCTTGTTTGAGGGGTTTCGGTGTTTAGGTTCAGGGATCCAGGGTAGTCGTAAAAGATGTCACCACCTAGATGGGTCTGTCTTGTCTTGAAAGCCGGGATTTACAGCTCCCACGCTGTAGAAGTTTGCACCTGCAGGGTGTGGGCTCTAGGGTTTGGGGTTTAGCGTTTGGGTTTGAGACTTGACTAGAGCCTAGAGCAGTGTTCCTTGGTTGTGAGAGGACTGAGTCCGTCGGTTCTTCGGTTGATGGCTGGTCATACCCCCCCCCGAGCTTAGCTTCAACTAGTAGACAGAATGCTGTGGATCTTGTACATCAGCAGAAGAGGCGGAAGTCCTAGAAGAAGCTCCAGCATTCCCAAACTACAACATGGCTCCTGGAAAAAACATCCAACAAGAGTTTTGTGCTTTTCTCATGATCGTCAAGATCAGCAGCTTGCGGAAGAACGGCAAAAGGCTAGTCTAGTCCTACAAAACTAAAAATTCTCAACCATAACTTTAGATCCTCTGAGCATTAGTCCCCTAAGCCGTTCAATTTGAAAGGTACACCATGGACTGCACACTTACGGCTTTCCTCTCCGGCCAGAGCCGGACAAAGCAGGTTTTGTGGTTCAAGGCTTGTTCGAAGCGCTTGTTGGGCCGGGCTAGGGCTGCTGATAGTCCAGGGTTCTGGGTTGCAGTTTTACTTTGTTGCCCCATGCCAGGAAGCACTGGGTTTGTCTCTGTGTGTGTGTGTGTCTGTGGGTATACACATATGTATGTATATACTATATATATGCAATACATTACATGCGTACAGACAGACAGATAGATGGGCAGGGCAGGCGGGCCGTTTGAGGTGTCAGCATGGACTACCAGTCACTGGAAGTCAGAAAGTCGAGGAGTCTGCAACCTAAGCTAGCTAGGTCCTACCACGCTAAGCCTGCAACCCTAAATCCTAAACCCTAGCCGCTGAAGGCCATCTCAAAACCTAGACGTCTTGCTGCAATCAGGAACTGAGCTAATTCTGGTCTCCCCATTCGCACACCGTCTCCGAACACCTTTACACCGGTGCTCGCACTTCAGCATCCCAAACCAGTCAGCAGGCTGTCTGACTTCAGCACACTCCTGACGTCCTGAACCCCAAAATTTGTGAGGGAAGGCCTTCAAGAAAGCACCATAATCCTTAAACCCTACACCTCAGACTCAGACAGAGTGCTTGCACGCAGGTGGCCGCTCGGAGTGCTGCGGGACGAGGCACCTGTTGATGCTTAAGAGCACATGAGGCCATGTTCTGCTTGAACCCTTTTCCTGCTTTATTCCCTATCTTGAACCTTGTGAAGTCTATACGTTCTCGCTTATGTCAGCAGTATACACACTTACGTTCAGACATACCTATATCGCAGCCGCGGAGGTCCGCTCTCCACCGCCATCTCACAACGCTGCTCGTCGCCGCCCTCGGCGCCACAGAATTTGTCCCTTGGGCTTGGGATTCAATGGGCTTTTGGACGGCTTGGGATTCCAAATATTGGCGGATTCGGGCTTAAGACTTGAGGGATATTTTCAATAGTTCTTGATCGAGAAAAGAGCAACATCTGTAGAAGGCTGCCTGCACAGGAACTTGCTTCATTCGCGGGGATCGCTCCTTTTGCCGAGGTACGAGTCTTGGTAGTGGTTGCAAAGCATCCATACCAACAGCCTCCGAAGCATCAGCTCTGCTGGAGGAACAAGAGCGGCACACCAACGTGGAACGGCAACTGTCGACCGCCCTGACACCTCTAGTGCGAGTAGCAAGTCAAGGCAACAGAAAGATTTTCCACATAAGTAAGATGAACAGGTTGGCACAAATTGTTACCACAATGCCCAAACTCATAGTAGGGGTCTTAGCTGCAACGGGCGCACGTCAGTAGCCAACATCGTACCGATCTTGTTTTCGCTTCACAGGCTGGACATTGGAACCCGGCCGTTTCAACATCGTTACAGTCGAAAGGTGCGGAAGCCCTCGAGTAAAAGCTAACCTAAGACAGAGGCCTGTTCATGGTAAATTAGAGTTAGGTTATGGCACAAACAATTATTCGGGGTCCTGTACTTGGGAAACTGGAGCCATCCGAAGGACGATGAATATGACCGTCTTCGATTCTAGCGGTGCCACCGGCTCCATGTTCGTGGCCCGGTGGACACTTGCGACTTACGGCTTCCGAGCCTGAACGGTTTTGGGCATGAGGATTTCCAGAGTCAAGGGGCAAGTTGTCGAAGAATTTGTGATCGAAGAGCGAGAAACTCCGACATTCATGAGTGTCTTTGCAAAGGAAGAATCGTTTCTGTGCTCAAGGCCGTGTTGCTATGCACACTACAAGGCCCTATGAATCCTGTATAAACCCTACAAAGCCCTGGCTCTAATCTAAGAGGTGGTTTGGGAGGAGCCAGCAGATCTCCACGAGGCCGTACTGCTCGGGTGCCTGGGCTTTGTTTGAGTCAGATTTTTCACTAAGGTAAAAGTTTAGTAGAGCTTTAGATTATCGACTCGTTAACAGTTGTTTGGGAAGTTTCGGATTTAGTGCCTCGGGGGTTTTGAATTCATGGCGTCAGGGTGTAGCGTTGGCACTGGGCCACACAGCACAGAGTTTTGGACCCAAAGTTGAAGGGATGTTTTTGGTTTCAAGAGAGCATCCATCGGCTGCCAGGAACCCCAAGCTGGGACTGCCTGCAGAAACTTAGTGTAGATTTAGAGAGAGTGGGAGTCATCTCTTCCGCCACTTCTTGTAACCAGTGCCCCGAATCGCCCAAGCGGTGACAAGAAGCCGAAAGCCCTGCCGCATCAACCGAATCGTAGGTTTTTTGCAAACAAAGGCTGCACCGCAGGGGTCGGGATACTTCCGCGGCTGACTCCCTTTGTCCGAAGGTACAAGGTGTATGTCGATGATGGGAACTCCTTGGACACGAAGGATATCTTCTACCTGGCAGAGGCGGATTTCCGAAAACCCGAAGCCTTCATTTTGGATGAGGGGGCCATCAGTCTCCTTTGAAGAAAACTCCAGCCTCAACTCTGCAAGCTAAGCGTCACCTGGACCCTGCTGCCTTCAACCGGGAAGCATTGCAGGCACTGAAGCTGATATCCCGAAACTGACATTGGAGCTGAGCAGAACAAGGAGACACAGACAACTAGCAGCAACGGCAATCATCATGCCAGCTGTACCCACGAGAAGGCAGTGAATTTCTCGTGCTTGGAAAAGCACCATGAAAGGGCAATGATCGTCATGGTTTTCGTTTTTGTCATCACTAGCATCCTCATCACGATCGTCACTACTGTTGTTATCTTTGTGGTTCAATCTTTGGCTGCGGCATCCCAGCAGGTCATCGATGATCCGGAGCGCCGTGTATTCCGCCAAGATCACATCGTCCCCAGCAGAGCTTACAAGCAGCGTGGACTGAACGTAATTCTGTGCGCCAGGCAGAGGAACATAAGCTGCTCGCGGACTGTGAACCCTTACCCCACCCGAACGCTGAAGCCCATAAAGCCCTGACGCCTGAAACCCCGGAGTTCCATGTAAGGTACAAGGTCACCGCCATCACGGAGGTCGGCGAAGGAGATGCAGCGGTAGAGTTGCCCGTCTTCAATGAGGGTGCTTTTTCAGGGGGTTCGGGCTTCATGACATGAGGTTTTAGGGTTTCGAAAGGTTTAGGGCCTAGGTTTCGGCTTGGATTTTCGGCTGAGGGTTCGCGGTCGCGTTTCGGGGCTCGGACTGCTGCAACAAGTTTGTATCATCGTTGACTTTGTCGTGTACAGCTGCACCAGATCAATGTAGGAGGAGGGGCAGCAGCAATACGAAGCGGGCTTCACGTCCCAAGAAACCCTCCAGCTCTACACCTTCAAACAGCCTACGTAAGCTCTAGACCCTGGTACCCCAAGCCCAGCAGGTTTGCAAAGCCTCCGAGGTCTTTGGTTCCTTCCTCAAAGCCCCGTGCTGCACCGGTCGCCTCTGTGCTGGACGATTGCACCATCCCTTGGTGGACCAGTGCCTTTGGCTTCCTACAACTGAAGATAGAGGAGTAGACTACAGTAGTATCGATGCGGATCAGTGCCCCGAACCTGTTTACGTTATGATGCTATGTAGTAACTATAACGCTTGTGATGACCAGCTATTGTCCACAGTATAATTGTATGTATACAGTCAAGATTTCAGATGCACACAGCTCGATGGAGACAGAGATAGAGATGTTGGCAAAATTTTAGTATTTGCATTCCAACCTCTCAGTGTAAATCGGAAAACAGCCTCTTTGCATCCCTGAAGCTTCCTTCCGTTCAAGGCAAGGCCCTCTGTCCGTACCCTCAGCGGTATCAACTCACCGTCGCCTCCGTGGACGTCCGAGAAGATGCCGACATCACTTCACCGCGGTTCTTCGACCCCAAGCTTTTGGGTAAATGCGATTTCAGATCGTTTAGTGGTCCTCCATAATAAGGATCCTGCTGTTCATAGTAGGACCTCCTATTTTCTGAAGCAAACGTTGTTGGCCTCGGATTTCGGATGGCATTCAGGATTTTGGGACGCAGGAGCTCGAAGTTTGCGAGGTAGAGGCCGAAGGTATGGGGTGCAAGGGTGCTTGGTTTCGAACCGTGCCTCAACTCCGCAACTTGACACCATCTTGATTGGTAGATGAACGCCTCAAGCACGAAGCCCCTAAAGCCCTAAGCCGGGAGCCCTTAGAACCTGAGCTCTTCGAAATCTCTGAGGTTATTCCCCTTCGTGACGGTGACACAGGGAACCATCCTCGAGGTCACTTCTCAGGGGTTTCCGAGTTGGAGCCTTTGTAGGGTAGCTGACGAGCATCGCTTCACATGGGGGTCGGAATTGCTTCGAGTAGCAATATTCCGTTATAGTCAGGCCCCTATAGAACCGTATTCAAGCCCTAACTAAGCACTTGGACCCGAGGTGACCGAGGAGCGCTTGGGGGCCGATGGCCGCATGCAGCTTTGACCTTCGAAGGGGGTTTTTGAGGGAGTCGGTCCGCAACTTGTGTCTGGGAGTGGGCTCAATGAGTAAGGAGAAACATGGATATGCTGATAATGTGCACATGTACTGATACATATACTGCATGTATACTGCACGCACATACAATCTCTACCTCTATATAGACAGGATGCTACTGCCATTGCGCTGTGAAGGGTTTAGGATCCCAGCGTTAAAGTCATAGATTTCTTGAGCTTGATGAGTTTCCGGGATGTCAGGGTTGAAGGTGCCAGGAACCTTTACGGCATGTACGGCTGCATGATTCGCAGATCCGCAGGTATCTGAGCATCCCCAGCTACGGCGGCTGGCTCTACGACGACACCCCACTGCCCCTGATCTGCAGCCAATCCCCGTGAAATTAACTCTTCCACAGATGGTCTCCACATGCTGGGACCGCCAACCCTAAGCGCTAAACCCGAACCTTTAGCCCTGACGCACAGCCTCTGAATCTCTTTCGATACTCTATGGCCAGGAATCCTAGCAGCCCGCTGGCAGAGCGACTGCCTTCTCTGAAAGCTCAGTGGACTTGGCCTGACGAGGAGGACCGAGACTTTGTGAGGGGCTTTGCGTCTTGGGGTTTGCGACTTAGTCTTTACGGCCTCGGGCTTTGCCGTAGGGTACAACGGTAGGAATTGAGAACTCGAAAGGAGACACCCAACGAACATACGTTGAACTCCGGCGGTTTGGAGCGTTTTCTGGTAGGGGATCGTGTCAAACAGCAACCCGCTAGGCACAATCCTCGACCCCAATCTCTCGACCTGAAGCCAAGATCAGTTAAGACCAAGCAGTGGTATCAACAGCTGTCTTACTGATGACTCATCATACTCACTGCAAAAGAAATGAGAAATCGTGATGACAGCAATATTAGAAACATCAACGGACCAGCACGACTGATTCAATATCGCGAGCATGACTTAGTCGCAAGACCACAGTCGTAAGGGGATCAGTGGTGATTTCATGGAGAAATTATTTGATTGGATACTCCCCTGACGAGGAGAAGGCAATCGGAGGATCTCCGATCACTGCTTGGCGGGTCTACAGATCAACCGATGGCATCATCTGGAGCGACAACTTCACGGCAGCCTGGATGTATGCACGCAATCTCTCTCAGAATACTAGTACCTCTTCAGCAGGATACATAGCCTGATTCATGGAGAGGACTCCCGACCAAGCGGTGCCCAACAAGGGATATCTGAGACCCGCATTAGAGCCTTGGCCTTGGATGCTATGATCAAATCCTCATGTCGAAGATACCCTGAAACTCCAAGACCCGCTTTTCTTCAACAACAAGAAGACTGCCAAGTTACCAAAACAATGTCTGTGCTAAACCCCGAAGTTTCGGGAGCGAGGCGGAGTTGTCGGCCGCTGCACGGAACGTGTCCATCCCGTGCGAAGTCAACGAGGCCTGTCCGACGGGTTGTGATAAACTGGTTGTTCCTTAGGAATCATTCAGTTGATTCATGTATCTCAGGCAATCAACAAGGGGTTATTCAGAACCGTATTTCGGGCATGGGTTTAAGGGGCTGGTATTATGCGGGTCAGAAACACTACTCTTACATAGCCCCATAACTTATGATTTAAGGTTTTAAGGTATCGTGATCTAGGGGTGTATGTATACTGAATGTCGGCTCTACTGTAATCCTAGAGATCCAGCCCAAGCTTCAACTTGTGTGTGGCTGGGTAATGTAGGAGCCTTTATCATTGGAACAGTTGTTTGAGGGGGAGGGGGTTATGCTGAAGCATAATGTAGTAAGACAACCAGGAGAGGCTATTCTTATTCTTGGTATTGTTTGTACTACTAATCACTGATTCGTTTTTCCCTGCGCAGGTCACGGTGCCCTTCTGGTTGCGCGTGACGGCTGTAAACAACGTGGGCGAAGGCTGCCTTGCCCGACGGGGTTTAGGGTTCAGCAGGGAGTTGCTTAAAGGGCTCCTTCGAGGGTACTGTCAGGGTGCTATAGGATTTAGGTTTAGTAGGGTCTGCGTATTTTACGGTTAGTGTCCCGGGAGCCTCCTTCGTTCTTGTCGTAGCATGCGCATACTGAAGCAGATGTCATGAGTCGAGCCGGAACCTCCGTGCATGAAGCTTCGATGGTTGAAGATCCAAGCCCCTATGCAGTAAAACCCGACAAAAACCTGATGAAACTGTTATATAACCCTCTGTAAGTCTCGATAAAACTGCAGCAAAACCTTGTTTGGAAACATTTCCACTTCCAAATTACTGCCGCTGCCTCCTTCTATCGACCCTATAAAGCCCTATACCATGCTCAGAAGAGGTCCGCCTTCCAATGCGGCGGCTCTGAGATGCTCCCTTCCACCCGGCCTGCAGCCAGCACCTATCCAGGCGTGGTTTTTAAGAGCTTGGGAAATCAGAAGTTGAGGGTGTTAAGTAGGGTTTAAGGGCAACTAGAATGGATGGCATTGGAGGAGTTCAGGGCTAAGGGGTTTTTGGTGGTTTGGCACTCAGGCTTTAGCGGGAGATTTTGTGGGGGTGCGGGCTTGTGGTTGAGGGGGTTAGGGGCTTTTGCAGTTCATATATTGTAAAAAGACGATTCTACTGCAGCGCTTCTCCTACGACTCACTAAACCCTACACGGCCCCCGACCCCCTTCGCGTGGCAGGTGGGAAGTGACATCACCTCCATCCTTCTGGAGTTTCAGCCTGCGGATCTCCACAATGCGACGCTCTTGGGCCACATATTGACGCCCGGAAGCGATTCTGAAGATCTTGTATTGTGGAAGCCATAAGAATGACACATCAGCGTTTTGGCACACGGCTTCTTGTTGGAGTCACACTTCCCGGATACCAATCACTACGGTGACTGTAATGCCTTCAAAGGGATGAGGTGTCGCCAGCGGAGCAAAGAGCTTGCTAGCGCTCAAGACACAGACTAAGTTGGGGGTTAGGGTATGGGGTGCAAGGGCGTGGACATAGGCATTGGCCCCAAGACCTCAAGAGTCTAGGGTTTAGAACGCACTTCGAGATGAAATAGCTGCGCTATTCCCGCATGGACTTCAACCCTCCCGGAGCATGTTGACAGTAGACAGCTGACCTGAAGAATGCGCTGGCAGTTACAGCGATCCCAGCGCCATCGAAGTGCATTCTGCCAGTCTCTCTGGTCTTATCTGAGAGGATACGACCTATTCCAGACACGGCATTGCTTTGTGTCACCAGACTCATGCTGCAATCGTGGCTGGCAGGCTGTACATCGCACATGTGTGTCTAGTTGTTTTGCGGATAGACCTGCACAGAAAAGAGGAGTACAGGCACTGTACCACCCAGGTCCCACTTCCTTCGCAACGTAGACGTTGAGTGCCCCGAGACTACCTCGAAGCATGAGGCAATCATCGGCCGGCCTCCGTTTTCTGCTCTTTCATGAGTCTTCCGCCGTAAAGAGAACACCGGGACCCTAAACCCTACAAGCTAAGCCTTCTTCCCTAAAATCCACACCCTAATCCCAAAACCTTAGCTGCATCAGAAGATGTCCCCAGACCTTAAGATGTGCACCCCAGGACCTATGCGCACTACACCGATGGAGTTCATCTGGAGGAGAAGTCGGTGCACGTCTCCACCCTCCACCCACGCTACAACGTGGCTCGCCTCTCATCCCTGATGCCCGCCAAAGTCAGAAAACTTCCTTTGGGTTTAAGGTTTGGGGTTATCTTTTTCGTAGGTGTAGAGTTCATCTGGGTTCACATGGTTTAGGGTGTATGCCCAATTCATCTTTAGTTTGATGAGAAGCGAGACCACTCATACCCCTCACGAAGAGATGCATGATTCAGGGAGAAGGGCAGCCACACAAGCTTTGTCAAATTGCAGTACATCATACGATACGGGAGTTCTTCAAATTTGGGATGTACACACTTCTTGTCGTCTGCCTCGGCCTGCCCAGGCGGGGGGGGGGTCCGTTCCCGTCCCCAGAACGACATACAGACTGGGGTCAAGGGGGAACCCTGCTGGAAGGCACACTCAAGAGTACGAGGGGAAGGGGTACCTCTGGGACAGCTTCGAGGCCGAAGCGAATGTAGCAACTTTGCCGTTTGCCCTTGAGCCCTTCAATGTTCCTTTCTTAATGCTTCTTTTGGGGGGCAGGACCACGGGTTCCAAATTACCCAGAGCATCTCTTCGATGAACATAAGGGTGCTCTGATCAGTTGACTCAATCAAGGTACATAGCAGCATCTGGTTTGACTTAGCCGTACACCCTGAAGCCCTGCTTAGGTCACAGGCCTTCGGGCGTGGCACACGTACACCTTCAAGGTGCAAGCGATGCTGGGCTGCACACACCCACCACGCCCACCGGGGGTTTGCGTGCGCGGGCGCTGGGTTCAGGAGCAACTTACACGGTTTTTCTTCGCATCAAATTGCTTGCCAAGGTTTCCTAAGTAACGGGCATTCCTGAGTGTGAAGGCCCAAACCCAGACACTCCGACTTTACGTGAGCTCAGCATCAACCCCTTCAGCTGAGGATCACGGAGTCGGGCATCTCTCCGGACCCCGACTGGCAGGTCAACATGAGCACAGGCTGGGATCTCAAGCCTGAGCACTCTGGAAGGGCTTTGCCCGAGGGTCTGACGAGGGTCTTATCATGGATAGGACCTGGGGGTTTCCTTGGGGCTACAGAAACGTGTCATTCGTTTCAGAGAGAAGGCTAGGGCCAGGGGGCTCCACCGACGCCCGAAAAGCATTTTGGACAAAGCCGAGACCGAGGTAGTATAGTCAAGTCCCTGAACGAAAAAGGCGACGGTCCCATCCTGCAGGTGTCTCCGAAACACCGGATCCACCGACCTACGTCTACTCCGACGGATCGATCTTGCGCATTGGCTTTTCTTCACTGACGCAGAACCGGCAGTGGAGTGACTTGCCCTGATCTGGAGTAATCCTGGCTTACGGGAAGGCTTCCCTCTTGAGCTCTTGCCCATGCAAGTGTCTTCAACAATCGGTCCATTGTCCATGGCACACAGACCTTGATGCCCCCAGCTCACTTGCTACTTGGATTTCGGATGCGCTTGCAGCCACCGGGAATCTTCAAGGATTCCATGTGCTATTCCCAGCAACCCGGTTACTCGTATCAATGTGAAACCAGTACCCTTAGCCCTGAACCCTAAACCTAAACACTGAACCCCACACCCGAAGCCTTAGTACACCTTATTCCTTATTTGTTTGCCCCAAGGTGATGGGGCCGATGTACCAGACTACAACCTCTACATCACAGCGGACGATCGTGGCTGGCCCGATGCAATGTCGCCGGCACAGGCCGCGTTCGACAAGCTTCAGCCTGCGACGGAATTCGCCACATCCAGAACCTCGAACCTTATGGTTCGGAAAGTTTTTGGAAAGACCCAAGCAGTGCATACTGCAAGTGTTGAACTGAGTCTAAGTCTAAGTCCAGGAATTCCAGGATCAGATTGGATCAGGGCTTTGCGAGTTTAGTGTTTCAGGGCTGAGGATTTTGGGTTTGGGAATGTCAGCCAGAAAGGCTGGGGAACCGATGCAGTTTGACACTTCAGCAGGGTTAAAGGCAGGTCTTGCATAGATGCTGCTGTGGACAGGTGCAATACATGCCGAGAAGCGCCAGGGACAAGCCTATCCACTCTTAAAGCCCAGTAATCCTGCAAGTCCCAAACCTCGTTTCCGATATTGGGCTTGAAACCTCGAGCGTCAAAATCCTCCGCAGTTCAGAATCGCTTTGGCGCCAGGATTGTATGTATGAAAGCTGCTGAGAAAGTCAGGCACGCTCCGGGCCCTCTCCTAGCCACGACTCACAGAGACAAGTGCAGGTGCTCAGCAGTCTCAGCGGCTACACGCAGCTGCGCGGCACTGGACCCACTGGTTCCTCTTGTGCTATGCGTAGTTTCGCCGTGCTTCTCAACTGTGGTCCTGGCCAGACGCTACATTCGACGTGGACTTTGATCTTATTTACACAGGGCTCTGCCGAACTTCCGAGAGACCAGCGACTCCGCACTTCGGGCTTCAGGGGTAGACGGGGGTTATACAGAACTCGACTTGCGTTTAACTGTTGACAGGCGCTGTAGTTTCCGAATCTTACTTACGACCGTACTTTCTAAGTACCTGTGTCCTTCTAAATTTTAAGCATTTCGGAACAAGATGTGTGGTGTCGGTGCATCGTACATGCAGAGCAGACTACAGCGTCCTTCAACGGCCTCAACCTGAAGCCTCAGCGCCATCTCCGTGAAGCCCAGCCCCGGCAGCACGTAAACTGAAAATGGAGAAAGCTCCCGGGCTCCACTCGATTCTCCTCACAAGGAATTGGCGCATCCAAGTTTGTGCGGATAGGGTTTGTAGGGGGAGCTGTCCAGGACCAAGGGCCTGCAGGGCAAAACCTGATGCTGAAAGGGCCCAGGAGCCAAAGCATGGATTCTACATTGGACCGTCACAATCAAAGGCAACCATAGTCATGTAGCTTCAACTAGTCGTACCCGTTTTCAACTTCTTGTGTCCCTGCCAACCCTCAAGTGGCTGACGGGATCGGAGCCCGGAGTCAGGTATGAGCACGACTGCAGCCAGACGCCAGATTACGCCCAGGTCGACCGCAGCTCCAGTTGCAGATCAGCTTCTCGATAACTCGCTTTAGCGATAGACTGCTTGTAACTCCGACAGGGCACCCTGTTGCACGGGGGCATCCAAGGTGATGGCAATCCGACCATCGTGGACCAGACGTTCGGCTACGTGTACATGAAGGCCCAAGCTGGGCATGGGATGCGTGTTCGTTAATTTGCTTGAGGTTCCGGCTTCCCATTTCTTCGAATTCGAAAACACCGAAAGGCATTCAGGCATTCCTCTTGGAGGACTGGGATACCTGCACCGCTAGACCTCCGCAGACTTCCTCAACAAAAGGAGACTTGAGATTGGTCTCCTGGAAGCAATGCTCAACCGGCACTCGAGGTTTCAGGTTGGGCCTAAGCTAGAGCAGTGATTTGCCCATCACACCGTAACTCCGACAACCCGCGAGGATCAGTGAAGGCGCCTTTACGTGTAAACAAGACTAGAAATGCCAGGTAATCCTGCGGTACGGTACTGAGATGTTTCGTTGCGGTTTCCGGGCAGGTCTCGCTGACAGCCGCCTCGGGGTCCGGCGTCCTTTGACTGAAAAATCTCGAGAAAGGGAATTGTCATGGTTTGACATAGGGCCTGAATGCTGATTCAATAATGTTCCACAGGGTTACCAGAACCCGACGTTACAATCATGATCAGGCCTCTATCTATCTCGGTATCTATCTTTCTATCCATCCGTTCATCCATCGATCTGTCTATCTATGTATACGTATGTATATGAGCTTAGGCGTCGGGTGTAAGGGTCGGGGCTTTAGGGCTTAGCTAGGTTTGATGAGTTTCGGCGTAGGGTCGCGGAGCTGGGGTTTAGGATTCAGCAAGTGGGCGGGGTGGCATTTAATTACTACGGAGGCATGCCGAGACTACAACTTTGATTCGTACCGAGCTACTGATGACGTGTTGGCATCTATGTCAGCGGATGTGCTTGCGTAGTAAGGACTGCACCAAGACATCCTGAGCCTTACAAGTAGACAGGCACTGAAACTCGAAGCGTATTGCTCAAGGTATGGGATGCAGGCTCACGCCCTGCAACGAAGACGCTACCCCTCATTCCCAAGACCCTGAACATTTAAAACCTGAAGCCTTCAAGAGGTTCGCCACACCTGGTCACCTAGGTCGCAGAGCTGTTATGTGAGGCTCAGCGTTTTGTAGTCCTTCTGGGTTCACTCAAGCCAGCAAGCCCCAGATGCATCCCGAGCTCAGGACCTGTCCATCCCGGCGACACTCTTTTGCTCCCCACTGCCGGCGCAGCCTGTTCCTGGGCGGTAAGTTCAAGGAGACACTAAACTTTACTTTGAGGATCTTTCTTGATGGCCCTTAGTGAGCTGGCTTTTAAAGTAAGGGTGTCGGGTTGGAAGGCTTCACGGCTTCCTCCACACAGGGCCATGACCGATCTGGAGCAGCGAGGCTTTCGTTCGGCATTGGGTTTGGGTTGGCTCGCACTGGTCAAAGCAATGTGCCGTAAGCTTACGAGGTGGTGCTTGAAACCTGGACATAAGCCCCGATCAACGATGACTGAACTTGTTTAATAAGTGCTGCCTGCTTTGCCCAGGTCGTGACGGTGCGATCCTCCGACGCGCGGCAGATCCTTGGCGGAGCCTTTCGTTCTCGCCTCTGTGTTGCTTCCGGATTCAGGGCTTGTGGGCTGTAGGGTTTAGGGTTTAGGGTTTTGTGTTGTTGAGTCACAGCCTACAGTACTACAGCCAAACGGGTTCCGAGCTCACATTCACCAAACCCCAGGAAGCCAAATCCACGCCTCACAGATCCTCACAGCCTGCAGGTCACAGGCCCTGATTCCCTGACCCCCCAAGGATCATGATCACGTGGCCATCGCCGGAGCTCTTCGGCGCTCCCCTTCTAGGGTACAGGACCTCGGGGCACCGAGGTTCAGCCTTAGTGAGTAGCTTTTGTCGTGTTGAACGAGGTTGAAGCTAGCAGGAGGTAAAGTCATTGCTGATTACGGTTCAGAGTGTAGGTTGAGGTCACCTCCACCTGAAGTTCCAAGAGTCCCCGTCGTTGCATCATGGATCCCGGCTTTTGAGGGAGGGATAGCAGTGTAAAATCATTTCTTCGGTGTAAGAGTTTGCGATCCAGCGGAAACAAGGCTCCCGCATCCGCGCCACTGATTAGGTATACAGGGAGCCCGACAGCCCTAAACCTTGCCTGGAGGACCGGTTTACAATCATGTGATGGATTCCCTCCAGACATCACAGAAAGAGTCCCTAGTCTTCACATCTCCCTAGACGTTTAGAAACATAGTCCAAGAGAGGATTTACATGGACGACGGCATGGGTGGCAACCTGGACCTCTACAGCGAGCTGGCAGCAGAGGAGCCCTTCAACCTCGCCCCAGAATCCCCAAGCTCAGGGTATCCAAACCGGTTTATCAAACTCTGGTTGTTGCAGACCCTGATTCAACCCCGTTTCCTCAAGGGGCCCTTATGCACACATTGTAAAGACGTTCTGGAGCCCCGTCGAAGCGACCACGCGACCCCACTTCTGAGGTGCTTTTGGGTCTGGGGTTACCGGGGTTCCTACTGGATTTTGGGTTTAGGGTTTAGAGGTTGCCTTCAGGGTACTTTGTGGTTGAAGGGTTTAGTTTAGGGTTTGGGGTTTATGAGACCTGTGTTTGGGGTATCGAGCTTGTCGACACCCCTTTCTGCCGGCGTCTTACTTGAACTTCCACAGCAGCCCGGCTTGTAACTGGGCTGTAATCGGGCGTCGGAACCCTGGACCAAACCCGTCCTTCAAATCCGAAGTAGGCAACAGGAGAACAAAAGAGAACCCCAGCCCGGAAGGCCCCGACTCCGCCGCCTGCCGCAGGAGGTGGCCCTCGACGAGAACAACGAGACCGTGATCCTGCCCCTCTATCCTCTCACGCCAGGAAGGTCTGGAGTTGCCCGTAATAGTTCGTGAAATCGCAGTCAGGTCGCACTGCACACTTCTTGTCCTAGGCCTCTGCCCTGTTGCAGGTGGTTCCGACTGAAGGTCAGTACCGTGACGCCTGCCGGCGAGTCCCCGCCAAGTAGCACCTTGGACATGGCTTGGGGATGAGAGCCTGACCCTTGAGAAGCCCGAAGCCGATGAGCCCTAAACCTGCAGCAACATGAGCTCGGTAGCCGAACATGGTTTCAGGAGTTTTCAAGCTGCAGGGCTCAGTAGCAGGTAAGCTTCAACCTTCTGGCATTGCTCCTACAACTACTACACGGCTTGCGGGGGTCAGGGAAGTCAGCAACCACGGTGGGACCCTCCGCGTATTGTTCAACCACATGCCCAAAGGCTGCATTACTCAGAGGGAGGAGCAGACAGAGACTAGCGAGGAACCCCGTTCCTAATGGAACTTTGAAGGCATATTTGTCTTCAAAGAACCAGCCAGACTTATTGGCAGTCGCAGTTGATGCTAAATTCCCGAAGCACGCAAATCCAAGAGACCCAAAGCACGGCTCCATGAAGTCGCCAAAAGCACCGATGTGAAGTCAGTGAATTCATGATGCTCTTGCCACAGCAACCAAGGCATAGTGAATGCGCAAACCTGCTGCTCGGACGCACGCAAAGATCTTTTTGCTAGCCGTAGCAGGATTCCTCCTTTAGCCCGGCTGGGTGGCGAACCCAAGAGAACTCCGAAATGCTTTTATCAGGGGTATCAACGGCCTGTCCGTTCTCTTTACTGGAAGAACGTTTTGTCATGGTTCCGTTTTGGACTACTGCCCTTTGCAAAGTTTCCGGGGGTTTTGTGCTGGCCTTTCTGAGAGAGGGGGTAGGATATAGGTCTGACGGACCCTCCGCGAGTGCTCCCGCTTTGAAGGCGAAGCTCCACCCACTCCGGTGATCATGCACCTGCCATCTGCGACGTCCGTTCACTTGAGCTGGAACGCCTCCGCCGAAGACCACGACTACATTTGTGCTGCCTACGGTCGCCTGGACGAACCAAGAGGGAGGTATTGTCGGTAGCCCATTCGGGAAGCTTGAAAGCTTCGGGGTCTATGCACCCAACTCGAAGTCAGCAAGAAACCCTAGACTTTGTTATTGGGGTCTGATGTTCGTTAGTCGTGGGCATTCAGGCTGTTCAACCAAGGGTATCTGGGAAGCGTGAGTACACACTTAAAACCCTCTGATCGCACTTGCAGCCATGATACGTAGCAAGAGCGTCCTTGCTTGGCTATCCGATCCGCACAAGCTGCATAACTTTGCTTCCCTGGTGAACAAGTGCTTTAGATGCGCAGTGCCTCACTAAGCAAGGACGTCACGTGAATTGTTTGTTCTATACTCTATTTATTCGTATTGCCTAGTCAGCCCCTCCATTTGCCTCACAGCTCTACGCCCCCAAATCCTGAAGCCCTGACAGGCTATCAAATTCTCATCAACTCCAGCGACGGCCTCAACGAAAGCGATGTCCTGAACGCCAGCGTGATGTCCTACGAGCTTCAGGGCTTGGCGACTCGGTCCTGCCGACATCTGGATTCTAGGGTGTCAAGTTTAGGGGTTTAATGATGAGCATTCTGGGATTACTAGAACGACTCCAAAAGCCGCTAAGTGAGCAAGGCTCGTTCAGTCACAATTCCTCATTGTATGGCGACTCGATGTTTGTCAGAATGGTGGCGGGGATTAGGGGTTCTCTGGGCTTCGTTGTCGGACGGTGACGGTGGCAGAACAGAGCTTGTCTTAAGATCCTATGGTTACAGCACTGCATCGCTGCGAGAGTACGTGCGTAACCACAACTCGGATATCCTAGCATCCTAGCGGTCCTAGCAGCCATGCATGAAACCCGAAACCCCAACTCCAAAAGCCGCACCCCAGGTTCTGGTCTTCGCCCAGGTGCCCTACGCTAAAACAGCCTGTACTGCCCTGTCGTGCCTCTATATTGCCCCTCTTAGTACCCTTGTAGGAACCATTGCGAACAACCCTGAAAAGGAAGTCCACAACCCAGGTGCCAGGCACCCACTACGACTTCCAAGTGCGCAGCCTCGTGGGTGCCGGCTTCCGCGACAGCGGTTGGAGCTCGACCCTGGCAGGCCTAGGGGTTCTAAAGGGTTCCTTTACGGGTCGAAATGCTGAGGGCTATGCTGCTGCAGCTGAAAGAATGAATTGTTTTTTGAGGCTGCTAGATATACACTGAACAGTGCGAGGATGTGGGGAAAGACTCGAGAAACGTCGGGACTGCTCCGTCGTGGACTGACCCTGACTGGTAACTCCATCGACGGCTATGGATAAGTTCTCTGATTTCTAGAATTGAAGTGCGAGTTTCGCTTGGCTTCGGCTGTCTGAAACCTACCCGAGGCGGCGTGCCTAGCCAGATGCTCCCGCCTGTGCTGGTCACCGACTTTTCCACTGTCAGCGTCGCCTATGTCGGCTGGACCGCTGGAGGGTTTTGGCTTAAGATGAAGGTCGAGAACATAGGCCGCAAGAGTTGCAAGAGGTGATTTTCCGCAGACTTTCTATTCCGGCAGGTCATAAACATTCACCGCCCGAGCCTTAAACTTTCGGCAGCTGCCAATGTTCCCGACCTGGCCCTGACATCCCCAACCGTAACCCTCAAACCCTTGCCCTTGCCCCCAACAGACACACATTAAGCCTTGAACCCGCCACCAGCATCAAGACACTAGGATGCCCTGGAAAACACTGTGCCCCCAACCCTAAATCGCACGCCCCTCAACCCTTTCTTGTAGAAGATGAGGGGCCGTGGCAGGACCCTGATAGGAATCAGAATCCTTGAACCCTTTCGTACAACCAAAGTCGCCCATACGAACCCTCAACCCTCAGCCGCAAACATCTCCGTAGTCAGGACAGCTCCCGATATGAACTTCGGGCAGCCTGTAGGCTACGAGTTGCTCCTGAGCCTGAGTTTGTTGGGCGTTGGGGGGTTGAGGGTCAGAGTTTAGGGTACTGAAGAAGGGTCAGCATGATATTGTTTAGGGCTTCTTGAAAATAATATGGTTGCAGTATACTCTCCGTACAGCACAGCAGCCCATTTTCTGCCTACGGTCATGAAAATGAGTGAGCCCACAGGGCAGGTTTTTACTTTAAGGGCTTTCAACGGTTTCAGGGTTCCATGATGCGGTTTTAATTGGGTGCAGTCATCGGGTCTGAATGATTTGTAGCACTCTTCCATGGACTTCTTCAATCTTATTAATTGTAGAGAAACCGCCCAAACCTCAGTTTATTACTTCTAGATGAGTAGTCTTGAGCCAGACCGCAGCTGGGACCACTACCATGGTGGGGTTTTCGAGCTTCTTGTGGCCGTTGCTCGTTACAAGGCCAGTCTGTGACATCGTGACTCTGCCCAGATCCTGCAGCCTTGAGCTCGAATGTAGAAGAGTGGCGCCCCCTCCTTCGAAATCCAGAACAACGGGAACCCACGGCTATCCTTTTGCAGGGAGGGCGTCGATTGAACGTCCCAGCACCGAGGTACAGGGACGACGGCCCAGGAACGAGAATGCGCACGGAGCCAGATTCGTCTTGCACTGCCACCACGAATTGTGTCAACAACACATGCGACGGCTGATTGCATTTAGCAATTGATGGCTGCGGTGTCTTGAGAACGGTCAGACCCTGAAGAATGCAGATGGCGCGCGTCTGTCTGCTTCCAGAGCCCGTCTTGAACAGTCAAAGTAGGTGAAGCACGCACATCTCACTTGAGCACGTTGAGTACTCTAACTGAAGCATAGCATCTGCCGCTCTTTGACAAGGATCTTGTCAGCGTGTCGTTGGTGCCCGATGCTACTGGCTGTTCGGTGTCGGCCTTGACGCCGGACACACTGTACCGCTTCCAAGTGCGAGCGCTGAACCAGTTGCCCGGACGAGTGTTGGACCTGCATGCTTCAACAAAACAACACAACCTGCTTGCCTCAAGCTTCTGAGCAACACGGAAGGTCCCACCCTAACCTCCACCCCTAAACTCTTGTTGTTGACAGACGTCGAGGGTTCGCTTAGCCAGCTCGTCATAGCAAGACCAGGCGGGAGTTCCCCGAAACTGGCTTATTCTTTTGTTTTGCAGCTTTAGGGTTTGCGTCGGAGACGTGAAGAAGGTCTGTTGTGGTGGGTCATAGGGGTCTGAAATCAGAAACCCCAATATGCGTCGATGAAGATATTAAGGGCTGCGCCAGGTGCGGGCAGCGCGAGTTCGTGCACCACCGGGCAGTAGTCCATCTTGGCCCCCCAAAAGCCCGCATCATGAGCATCAGCTGGAAGCCCTGGGCTAGTCTGGGCGCGCCGAGCCCCGCTGACGATCATGATGCGCGCGCCTGCGGTGCGCATCATGAAGTCACGGCCGCGGGCGGAAGCAGCATCATCGAATTTGCTGGCGCTGCACCGCGCCGTCCAAAAACATGCCCCAACGCCACGCGGAACGCGTGCGCGTTTCGCAGCCATTCACCAGCTAACTTCGAGTTTCCGCGTCCGTGCCGG
>BGNK01001398.1:85496-148232 GCA_003297005.1 Symbiodinium sp. clade A Y106 | reverse complement strand
AAGGTGTCTCACACGGGTGTCGCGAAGAAACCCGCCACGAAGAAGGCGTTTCTCAAGCGATGACGGAATAGCTGTGGGGTGAGCTGTCAAAGAATGCTGCTGTCACACGGTGTTCTGTCTTCGCTACCTCCTTGTTGCTTTGGTCCTTCATGTCAGCCAAGGTATGCAAACTTCGTGCAACTTGGAGCTGTTATCACTCAAACCTAGTAAAACACAGTAAAACCAAACCCAGGCCCCACNCGCTACCTCCTTGTTGCTTTGGTCCTTCATGTCAGCCAAGGTATGCAAACTTCGTGCAACTTGGAGCTGTTATCACTCAAACCTAGTAAAACACAGTAAAACCAAACCCAGGCCCCACAGCCGACCGCTCTCTCCTTTAAAGGGGTCTATAAGGGTTTCTATAAGGGATCTATAGTAAGGGTACTATAATAATGTAGGAACCTGATTAAGAAACCTTGGGCCTTTATTAGGGTTCCTTAATGAATCCTACTATTGTGGGGGGTTATAGGGCCAGGGTTTCTTAATCAGGTTCGTACATTAGAGTTTACAGTGCTGGTTGTAAGGCTGTTGTAAGACCTCTGTGAAGTTTGTATGCGTTTAAATTGGTTTCATCTCAGACCTTAGAAGACCTGGCCTTTATAAGGCCACTATACGCGCATAATGCACGGGTGTTATAAGGCCGCTATACGCGCAGAATGCAAGGGTGATATGTTAGAAATCTAAGGATCTACTGTTGTTGGCATGCGCCACGTCTTGCACCTCGAGCATGACACTCGCATGACAGACGTCGAAGAAGAAAGTTAGAAGGTTTGTCGTGGGCTTTGTATAGAGTTTTAAGGCAGAGAGACTCCTTGGGCTCTAGGCTACAAGGGCTTCAGGTTGGGTTTAGGGCTTATAGGGTTTAGGGGTTTAGGGTTTAGGGTAAACTTCCAAACCCCGTAATTCAATGTCTTTACTTCAGGATGTCAATACCCTAAACCCTCAACCCTGATTCATACCAGGACCCCCCAAATGCCCTTTAATAGAGACCTTATGGTCCTTGAATGGTGCGTAGTTGGGTATATTAGAGGGTAGTTGGGGGGTCTAGGTAAACATAAACCCGACTCCAAGATAGAACCATGGCGCAAAACGATCATCAACCCCACCAATTACCACCCGTAGCTTGGGTGCAAGGTTTAGGGTTTAAGGTGCAGGGTATGGGATCTGCACCTAGCAAGAACCAACATACTAGGAGTCCAAACCGTAATGAGGCCTAAAAGCCTGAATTTTGAATACAGGCCGTGCAAGGATAAGCGATAACCAAGGCATAACCACATAATCCTATCCCTGAGAACCCCCATTAAAACATTACAGAGCATCAAATCCGCCCTGTATAAAGCCCTCGTACAACCCGTTTGAACCCTATAGAACCCTGATAAAACCTGGCGAGAGGCCGTTGCGCTCCACCTGCACGATTGTGCTCGAAACAGGGAGGGCCTCGCAGGCATAGCGTTGCAGGTTTCTCCGAAACTTATCATCCTAAACCTATGACAGGTTAGGGCTAATATCTGGGGGTTCGGGGTTAAGGCTCGGTGTTTTGGGTGCTGGGCTTTGGGTTTGACAGAACTGAAATGCTGACCAGCATGCGTAAGCCGCAACTTCAAGGCAGCCAGCAGAGCAGGTAGGAGACAAAACCCGGAACGGAGCCAGCTATATCGCTGAAGCGCAGGATCAGCCGCGGCTGGCGACGGCACACTTGTGCTGGAGTAGCCTCGAGTGCTCGCAACGTAGTCTCGTCTGTGGCATTGTCGCGTGAGCATAAGGAAGAATCTCTGAAGACTGACGGTCACTGTTGAGCCAGTACATCAAAGCCTCCTCTTGCGTGTCTTTTGCATGCTTTCGGCGGCATTGGTTTGCAGGTAGGTAAAGGACCTCTTCGTACACTCAGCACAAGCTCGTCATAGTTTCCCCAGTCAAATGCCGCTCAGCAGGCATGGAGGCTTCAATAACCTGACTTACTTGGGGGGTCAGGTCCTCAAAGATGATCTGCAGACGTTACGCCAGAAAATCCTTGAGGAGACGTCTCATTCTGCGAGGACTGCCTGCACTTGCACAAGCCAACCCACAGACAGAACACCGGATGTGTTCTAAACCCTAAACCCCAAACCCTCTAAACCCTAACTACCTGCAGCCGAAAAGACCTACCTTTTTAAGGGTTCCTTATTATGGCTTCTATATATAGTTCCTCAAAAAGGTAGGTCTTTTGGGCCACAGGTACAGGTACTAAGTTACTCTGCAGTCTTCGCATGCGAGGCTGTTTGGTGCAGCTCGCAGGCCTTGCGCAACACCAACTTCGATCCTCAATAAGGCTCTAAACCCCGACCTGCCTCACAACTTAACCCTAATCCATAAACTCAAACCACGAACGGTTTTTAACTCTAATCCCTAAACTCAAACAACGAAGCATCGCCTACCCCCTATGCCACCCCCTGCCACATTACAGGAAGATACGAAACCCAGAACCCTAACCCAAAAACTGAACCCCTAGAATCCCCAAACCCAAAACCCGGGACCCTGAACCCCTTAACCCCAGGCATAGAGCTCGGGATCTAAAACCCAAACCTGCAGACCTTCTCCCTGGACCTAAACCCTAAAACCCTAAAACCCTAAACCAAAAACTCTAGGATGCCAGGAGGTTCAGATGTACAACCTAAACCCTAAAACCTATAATCCCTAAACCTAAACCCTACACCCTAAAACCTGAACCCTAAACCTAGGTCCCTAAACCTAAACCCTACACCCTAGCATCTCAACCCTAAACCCTAGGAGCTTGGGATCTGACCAGGGCGCCAAAGAGCACCAGGGTCCTCCAGGATCAGAGCTTAGACGAAGCTTTAGAGGTCTCAGGGTGGCTCAGGGTTTCTCATTTAGGGTTCAGGGTTTGGGGTGCGTATAGGGTTTGGGGCTTGGAGTGGTTGGGGCTCAGGGTTTGGGGGTTCAGGGTTTGGGGGTTGAGGGTTTTGGGTTCAGGTTGGTTGAGGGTTCAGGCTGTAGGGTTGGGGATTTAGAATCCGGAATGTAGATTCAGGGCGGCACGAAAGCCGTCAGTGCTGTTACTACTGCTACTCGTCCTATTATCATTACAACCCTGACGATGAAGACGAGGACGGTGATGGTGGTGCTGATGCATAGTGGCATAGTAGTGTGGCTTCTTTGCCTGTGCTCGTCTGGGCATGCGCACCGTCCATGCGATACACATTACAGCAACATTATCTAGGCCTTGCTTCAAAGGCCAGAATCAACTGCCGATCCGCTCTAGGGTTTAGGGATGGATTGTCGAGACCCGAAGCCAACAAAACAGATCCGGGCAAGGCTTAAGGCTCGATTGCTATCATTGCTAGAATCACTGATCCTGTTCTTTCTGATGTCCTTTGTGCAACTAGAAGTATTCTCTGCATGACCAGCATCACCTTCGTTTGTATATTAGTATGATTGTGAATATGACGATTGTTACACGTGTTGTTGCGATGCTTTAATACTAGCAGCATTACCATTATTTCACATCCCTCTCGCTGACCTAAATCCTCCACCCTGGACCTGGGTGTTAGGCTTCGGGGCTTTGGGGTCTTGCGGTTTGGTTTCTGGGTTTAGCACGCCAGATGGGTGCCAAGATCCTGATAAAGCAGCAAGAGACTTTGGATTTGGGACGTGTCTTTTGCGAAATGATGATTTAGATTGGGGTTTGGGGTTTGGGGTACGTAAAGCGTTTGATAGAGTCTAAGTGTAACTTCGAGATGCAGGTGCATGGGCATCGCTCAGAGCTTCAGCCTGTGGCAGAGGGAGGTTCAGTTCTCCGCTACATAGCGATGGTCTTGAGGTTTGGGCACAAGGGATCTCTGTCGAACGGTCTTGGCCAGTATCAGTTCGATGGGCACATGGCAGCATGGTTGCAACTCCACTGAAGCATCGACAAAGCAATCGCCTCCCACCCCTGACTAAGAGTTCTCCTGTCCTTCGATGGATAAACCGGGCGCACATCCTGTTCCTTGCAATGAAAGCTCCTGAAAACTAGCAACCCAGGAGGGTGCCCGCAGCGTCACGAAACCCTAAACCCCGAACCCTACCTCGACCCCCCAACCACCCTCTTTTGTACCCTAAAGGCACACGATCAAGGACAACAAGGGCTCCATTAACGGGCACTTGGCAGCTAAATCCCAAAGTCGAAACCCCGAACTCTAAATCCTAAACCCCGAACTCTAAACCCCAAACCCTAAACCCCAAACTCCATACCCTAAACTGCAGTTCCTTCCCACCTCAACAGTGCCTAGCACCGCCACGCGCAGCCACCCGGCCGGCCCCGCAAAGAAAAGAGACCAGAGTAGTAACAATAATAACCGTAGTAATGGTGACAATAATAACAACAGTAATTGTGATGATCAACATGGTAGTAGTAATAATAACAAACAACTATAATGGTGATGATAATCATACCGAATCATACCAGTAATAACAACAGCAACAATACAAACAATCCAACAATAAGAATAGCGATAATGATCCTAAACTTAAAGGTAATAACAATAAACAAAAGTAATAAGAACAAGAATAGCAATAGCAATAAAAATCATCACTGGCACTAAAACAACTCAGATAAGCCATCATCTGCAGACTGGGGGCATGGAGACCTCAGCCACGTCTTTTCGGCCAAGGGAGGGGATTAGAGCTTGAGCCTTCTCGGCTCCGAATGCATCGGGCTGCAGAGCTTTCAGAGAAACAGAAACTTTAGGGTTTCAGAGCTTCGGCATTGAAGTTTAGGGTTAGGGCTTTCAGAGCTTTAGGATTTAGGGTCTAGGGCGCCCAGAGCTTTAGGATTTAGGATCTAGGGCTTCGGAGCTTTAGGATTTAGGATGTAGGGCTTCGGGTTTCAGAGCTTTCGGATTTAGGATTTCAGTTTCAGGGCTTATAGGTATTTCAACCCTCTAAACTCGGCATGAGATTGAGCCCTGAATCTCAAAGTGGGTACTTCGTGGAACAGGTGCTTTCAAGGGACTTGACTATAATGAGGATCCTACTATTCAGCGCAGTATTGGGGCACCTGATTTTTCTGAAACAATTCATGTTTTCGCCACCAACATCAATACATACCGTAGCATTTCATTCGGCATACCAAGGAAACCTAAGGAAATGTCATGCAAATGAACCCTTCAGCCCTTTAGCAGGACACCCATTAGTGCATCGTTCCGACCGACCTGGGCTTACCAGCCTAGCTGGGGGCTGAAGTTTGTTGCGGGCCCTGATTCATAAACTCCCTCCCCTTTGCCAGGATGCAGGCCCTGAAAGCAAGGGGGTCCACTTATCAGGGGTCTACACTACACGTTACCTGTTGAGGGATGGGACGGAAGGTGTCGGCGGGACTCGCGGCGAAGGTTTTAGTTATTTTTTGAGGTTTAGGGTCTTGGTATACTGGGTCCGAGTGTTGCTGCAACTGATACGCATTATCCAGAAATACAAACGATAGTGCTGCTTATGGCTGATGGAAGCTCCCATCTTCACCCTTCTCTCCTTCAGCCTTACAGCTCAAGTCCCCGACCCCCGGGAGGATCTAGAAAGTAGATCCCTATACTACTAAGGGTACTTTATAGGAACCCCCATGAAGGGATCTACTTTTTGGATCCTCCCGGGGGGTCTGGGGAGAGGCTTGCCTTGAGATCTAAAGCAATCTGCGCATGACAATAAGCACAACCCTAAACCGGCACCCCCTAAACACCCCCGAACCCCATATCCTGAAATATACCCTGCTCCTACTCTTTGCTCCCGTTGTAGGAACCCTTTCCGGAATCCTTACAGGAACCCTAAACCGCCTTAAAGGAACCCTTAAAGGAACCCTAAGCCCCCTAAGAAACCAGAGGAGCCCATCGAATCCCTCGCAGAAGACGCACCCTTCCGAGCAGGGCACTGCCGAGATTCGTCGCGGCTCGGTGACGATGATCTGTGGAAGGGGCCTTAGTCCAGCTCAGGGCTAAAATGGTTAAGGATGTAGGGCTTGAGGTATCGGCACAGGGATCAGTGGGTAGGGTTTGAGAATGAAGGTTTAAGGCAGGGGATTAAACGTTTGCAATAATGGGTTTGCAAAGAATGAAACTCCTTACGCATCAGGAACCTTTGGGGCTCGCTCTACCTGAGGTTTCAGGTTTTTGGAGACGCTGAGTTGGTTTCAATGACAGGATCCTGATTTAGGGCCTGCCGTTTTGGGGTAGCCCTGGCCCTCGACCAGAAACTCCTAAACTCTAAATGGGAGTTTCCGAAAATTCGGGGTACCTTATTTTGGGGTCCTTACAAGCATGATCCTACTATTTAGGGGACTAATATTAGGCTCCCCTATTTTCGGAAACCCCCAATCCCTCAAGCCTCAAACCTCAACGCTCAAATACTACATAGATCCTTGATGCCCATACAGTGAACCGCCGACAGTTGGAGCATGGGTTAAGGATAATGTTGGAATTCCGTACACCTTCGGCTCCGACGCTTCGGGTGGCCCTTCGAGCGCATGCTCCAGCACATACTGGGGAACCTGTGCAAGTCTGGTTCGGCGGTTAGATGTTCTGGAGAAGCTTCTGCCAGGCCTTTCTAGGACAACCAGATACGATAAGGGATTTACGGCGCGCTTTTGCTCCAATATCTTACATAATTAATTGCATGAAGGGTTTAATGTAGGAACCTGATTAAGAAACCTAGGGCCTTATTGGGGTTCCTTATATGAATCCTACTATTCTGGGGGTTATAGGCCCAGGGTTTCTTAATCAGGTTCCTACATTATCTAGTAATTAAAGTATTGAATGCGGTGCTGGGCTCTTTTTTGCAACTGTCGGGCAGGAAGAGTGGGAGCAGGGCTGCAAGGTTGAGGGCTTTGGGGTTTGAGCCCCTCGCCGTTAGCGCTTTGCGTTTCGGATTGAAGATAGGCTTTAGGGTTTAGGGCTTCAGGTTTAGGGATTAGGGTTTCGGGTTTAGGGTTTAGGGATTGAGCGACTCGAGATGTGCCGGAATTGGGTGCCATCCGTTTTCACAAGCCCCACCTCCGCCAAAAAGCCGTTACACCCTAAGCCCTAAACTCTAAACCAAGCATGTCGCCTAGCCCAACAACTGAAAGCTCTGACATCGACCTTCGAATGGGGTTTTGGGGCATATTATGAAATGGGTAGTTCTCTAACTTAGGGTCCCTCTTGGGGTCCTTTTTATAAGGGTACCCCGGAACATTTTGGGAACCTGAAAAGGGACCCTATTTTGGAGAACTGCCCAAGTGTGAAAATGATTCCCAGTCAAAATAGTCTAGGCAATTATTTAAGCCCCTATGCTGCTTCCATTAAAGGAAGGATTCCTCACGTTAGACCCCGAAGGACCCTGGGAGTGGGGGGAAGGGGCAAGGGGGCCTTGAGGGGGCTCATGAGACAGCAAGAATCCTCGAACAAAAAGCGGTAAAAGCGGCGCAGCTTCCAAGCTACAGGGCTCAATCTGAAACCCTGAACCCCATATATAACCTACTTTTTGAAGACCTATATAGGGAAATCGATCATAATAAGGAGCCCTAAAAAGGAATGTTTTCTAGGGTCCACGTAAGCCCCAGATCCAAACCGAACCGCCTGCGTGGTTTTGCCACTCCCTGTCGCGCCGCTGACCACGACCTTTGGGATGGTCGTGGGTCTGATCCGGAGTGTAGGGTTTAGGGTTTAGGGTTTAGGGTTAGGGGGGTAGGATAACCCAAAGGATAAACTCCCGCAAATACTAACCTACATAACTACTATCTCAAACCCAAGTACCTCATTATTGGGTCCTTTGGACCCTTGGGATAGCCCTAAAGAACTACAGTAGAAGCGAGAAAGTTGAAACATAGTTGTCCTCATACCCTTAAGTAAAGTATAAGGGATCCTAGCACGAATCCTCCTAAAGCCATGTTCCAACTTTCTGGGTTCTACTATATGTACAGAACCTGTTGGGTTTGGTCGACAGGTGAACTGGTACAGACTGAGTGGGAAAACCGTTCCTTCAGGCACATGGACAAAACGCCAACACAGGATGCGGCTACACTAGTTTCCGAGCTGGGTTTTGAGGCTTGGCATCTAATTCTCTAAGATTCATCAGGTGTCGGGTTTAAAAGGTTAGGCTCCAGGATCTGTGATCGGAGGATTTACCGAATTAGGGTTCAAGGACGAGCAGCAGAAATGCCGTCTGGACATACACCCTTGCAAAAGAACATCTCGATAAGGCTAAGAGGATGTGTTCTTCCCCAGTTCATGCGTAATATCGGGGTCTCAACAATGAGACTAGGATTTTAGGGTATTGCATATTAAAGATACAAACAACAGCCGGACAATTAGGGGCCCGTAATGTGCTACACTCTCTAAATTATTGATACTTATTCAGGCTTCTACATCAGGTGCCTTCTGTGCCAGAGGCGACTGGGGAGAAGAGCAGGAAGTCTCACGCAGTGCGAGGGGTACTCGCCGAGAATAGGCTCATCTCCGAAACGGCCCAAAGGCAGAAACCCGAAAGGTTGAAGGTTTAGGACGTACTAGGGTTGAGGTTTCAGGATTCATCAGAGAATTTGGTTTAGGAGTAAGTGGGGTTCAGTGACCCATTTTAGGATCCCCTTATTACAAAGAACCCCACGACTGAAGAGGCCGGAATATTCGTAGATTCCTAGGGCTCCTTATTTCTGTAATGATACCATATTGTACCCCAAAACCCATGATTAAGGCGCCTATATTTGTCAGAGACTGCACGTGATTGCTGAGACTCAGGCGACTGGGCTTCTGGCGACCTCTGGGATTTCAGCAAGACTGCAGGATTTGGAGAAGAAGCCTTGTAGAAGGGTCTTAGAACCTTATACATCTATAGAGCCCCTTATAGAATCGAAGCCTTGTAAATCTATAGGGTTCTTTTGAAATAAAAACCTTATAGTTCTACAGGGCCCTATGGAGCCCTTTACAGAAAGCCTCTTGGGGCTTTTGGCTGCTGATGTGGAGCGGGGCGCTCAGAATGCAACACTAGAATAGAAGCCGGATCAGGTGGTCAAAGCCTTACTACTTAGGTAAGGGCTTCAAGACCTTTAAGTTTTAAGGTTTTAGGACCTTTAGGGTTAGGGATTCACGGCTTGTAGGCATAATACACGGTTGTTGGGCGTCTGGGTTTCGGGTTTAGGGTAAACCGATGCAAAATGACAGTGGTGGCAAGGACATGGCTGCATGCAGCCTAGGGAAAACGCAACCACATTCCAACAAACATACATGCGCTCGAGACGTTACACACATGTATACATACATGCATACATTTGTTCGATCAATCAGTCGGTCAGTCAGTCAATCAATCACTCCAACCCATTCGCCAATCAGTCAATGCAACCCAACCCATCCCTAGCAAGTCAAATCACCTCAGAAGTTCAGAATAAAAACCAAATCAAAATTCAATCTAAGAGTCACGCACACACTCACTCACTCACTCACTAAATCAACCAACCAACTAAGAAAACTAACTAACCGACCAAGCAAAGCGAGCAAGCAAGCAAGAAGCAAGCAAGCAAGGAAGGAAGCGAGCAAGCGCGCAAGTGAGCAAGCAAGCGAGCAAGCAAGCCAGCGAGCAAGCCAGCGAGCAAGCAACCAAGCAAGCACGCAAGCAAGCGAACGAGCGAGCAAGCAATGTAGTGCTTCGTCCTGTGCTCCAGAGTTCCAACAAACAAACGTCAAACATTATATATATATATATATATATATATGTAAATTAAAGTCGACTGCCTCGTTGCCACTGTATTGAATCCTGATGTGCACGTGCAAATGCCACACGAGCGCGAAGAAACAGTACATAATTCTCTGACAGGCAGATAAGGAGAGGCAAAGTCAATACATGTTTAAACTAAAAGCCTAAAACCCTGTAAACTCTGAACCGTTAAATGGGGCCTAAAACTCCTTAAAATGAAAACAACAGACTCTGAGTCTCAGACAGAGCGGAGGAACTGCTCTCGGTACTCCGCCACTGGGAGGCGTTGGCGAATTTGTTGCAACCTCGAGAGGGCCGGAGAGGGACGTTGGCAATTAGAATGGGGTTCCTAAAAGGTTTAGGCGGTTTAGGGTTGTTAGGGTTTAGGGTTTAGCTTGTTCTGCGATACAGGTTACTATAAGTGTTGCTCTATAGGCGTTTACTCTAGAGGCGACTTGGTGGCAAGAATAGGGCTTCAGGGCATACGGTTTCCAGTAGCATAGCTGTATTAGGGCTCCCTGCAAAGTAACATTACTACGCCTTATAAGGCCATGATAATTTTCAATTCTCCCTTGAATAGAAGGTGGGTTTGGGATTTAGGGCTCTTTAAGGGGTGATGGTTTCGGATGTATAGGATGAAGAAACTCCAAAGTGCCCTCCTTAAGGGTGGTTCTCCCCGACTCCCTATACCTCAACCCTCAGCTCAAGCGCTTGCTTTGCGAATGCAACAACTCGAAGACCCTAGCGGCTGCAGTCGCTCGCTGGTGGCGCTCAGATGCCGTGAGGAAGAATTCCGGAAGGAGATATCAGATAGGATTTAAGTTTTAGGGTTCAGGGTTTTGTTTAGGGGCCCGAGCGGAATTCCAAGTCATGATCTGCTGAAAAGGACTGGCCTAGGCCTAGGGAGAAAGCATCTCCACTTTCGTGCCGTCTGGCTCTCGCCCGGACGACACTGAGTGCCCGCCACGTTCAAACTTCCGCAGAACATGGGCTGTAGGGCTCAGAATCCTTCATTTGCATATCTGATGGAAGGGTTTCGAGAATAGGATTGGATGTGTTGTCCATGGACCAGAAGCAAAATACGAACTGGCTGTTAAGACAATCTAATGTAGCATCAAGATGGTGGTTATCCATCCTATACCATTACCGCTAGATTTCGGAGAATACCTAGTTGTGCAATGTCGTGTATGTAATGTACTCTCTGTGCGCAGTCACCATGACCCTAAAATTGACTTCATGCTGAAGCGCCCATTCCCTCGAATTCCGATGACTTGAAGCGATCCGGTTTAGGGTTTAGGGTGTAGGCAAGTGCGAATAACATCCTCAGCCTACGACAGGTTCCTGGGCTTCTGTGGATCTCTGTACGACCCCTTCTTATGAATTGTCTTCTGTCCACACAGAAGGCCAACTTCCAAAACCACCAAACCCGAAAACCACAAGCGCCTCAACCACAAATAATAGGCCTACGCCTCAAGTTCTAAACCGAGAAAAGCCCCGGGAGCCCACAACCCTAAGCTTGCTGCAATATGCGGTGCAGCTGAGCTGAGTGTTTTTCCCCGTGCTGCAGTCCCTGTTTGCTTGCGTTTCACGATCAGTCAGTCTATCATCCACTTGAAAGGCAATCGATGACCATGTGCATCATAGTTAACAGCCTGCCCTAAGCCCCATACCCCCTAAACCCTAAAACCCGAATAGAAAGCTTAAGTTAACCCGTGGGGGAAGCCCGACGAGAGCCTTCAAGGAACCCTAAACCCTACCTTGACCTTCCAAAACCTACTTTTTTGTAGGTTCTTATTATAGACCCTAATATGAATTTTATAGGGACCCTACAAAAAAGTAGGTTTTGGAGGGTTAAGGTATAGACTTTTAAATTATTAAACCCTGAACCTTACCAGGACCCCCCAAGTACCCTTTAATGGCCAATACTAGGCATTTCGAGTTTTATTAGAGGGTAGTTGGGAGGTCTAGGTAAACCCTAAAAAAGAACTGCGCCCTAAACCCTAAACCCTGAAACCCCAAACCCTCCAGAGCTTATACTATTGTGATTACGATCACTATGAAACCCTAAAGAAAGAACTGGGGTGCCAGGTCATCTAGCTCCTTACCCTAAACCCTACCTTAACCCTGAAGAACCTACCTTTTTAAGGACTTATAGAAGGAAATCATAATAAGGAACCCTAAAAAGGTAGGTTCTTCAGGGTTAAGGCCTGGGAAACCCTAAACCCTAAACCCTAAGCCCTAAACCCTAAACCCTTACCCTAAACCCTAAGCCCTAAACCCTGGGGTGCCAGCTCGTCAAACTCCTTGTCCTGCGACAAAGACGTCTGCCGGTCTGCATAGCTTTCTCGCAGCCTCGCCCGAAGCGGGGGAGGCCCAGGGTCTGAAATCCCATTGAAGAAAACGAGTTTAGGGTTTAGGGTTTAGGAGGACACCTGTTTGGTTTTTTGCTTCAAGAAAACCTTTTTGAAAGGACCAGCAAAGTCATAGTATATTGAGATGAAGATAGAGAACAGCAAGGCAGTAGTGTTCAGTTCGTTTTAAGCTGCTTTTTCCAGGTCCCACTATGCCAAAAAAATCCCCTAAACCCTAAACCCTAAACCTAAATATTCCACTCCCTCCGCCCCTCTCCGAGCGACTCCGAGAAAGGAAGTGTTCAACCCGCGGTGCGACAGAGTCAGCCACTTGGCCCCGAACCGTTTATTCAGCACCAAAAGCCCTAAACCCTAAACCCCTAAACCCTAAACCCAGCCCTAAAACCGCAAAAACCCTTAAACCCCAAAGCCCTAAATCTTTAAACCTTAAACCCTCAAAGCCCCTAAACCAAGTCCTGACCCTCTATGATACCCTACATGCCCACTATTAGGGACCACAAGGACTCTATTAAAGGGGCCCTAGAAACGGGACTCGGATTGTTAGTAATCATGTAGGTTACTAGAGTATTTAAGAGATTACATGATGAATAAAGTCAGAGAGTCACATTGTTGTGGACCCTTGGTTTGGGGCTTACTCGGCCCATAGAAAACCGCAGAGCCATCACTGCAGGACCTCCTTACGTCTCGTTCCACTCCCCTCCCTGAGTCTACCTGTAGCCCCCCCTGAAAAGAAATATTCAAGGGACTCCTCGACGGGAAAACATGTACGATTTTTTTAGACCCTTAAACCTCATGACCTGAAACCTTACATAAGCCCTAAATTCCCACCCCGCTCTGTTTCCCACAACCTTTGAACCAACCCCCGAACACTAAACGGTAGAAGTACAACCCGAAACCCCAGCCCCTAGCCCTTGGCCTTGCGGCAGCCTCGCCACTCATTTCTTGCAAAGCAAGCTCATCTTCACCTTTGCAACTCGAGGCTTTAACTGCCCTAAACCCCTAAACCCAAACCCCTAAACCCTAAACCCCTAAACTCCTGAACTCCTAAAACCCTAAACCCTGAACCCTATACTGCGATGGTGAGTTCACGGAGGACTGTAGGTGCTTTCCGGGGTTTTGGGGCCTGGGGTACGATTAGGGTGGGAATGAAAACTTAGAAAGAATAGGGTTCAGGGTTAGCCTTCACCCGTCCATAAACCCTTGAACTTCATGACTCATAACCATATGGGTGGTTGTCAAAAGTATGCTCCCTTTTTGGGTCCCTATCAGAATACGGCATCTATTATTTAGGGAACCCAAAAAAGGACCTTAATTTTGACAACCACCCATATATCATGTAACCCATACTACCCCCAAACCAAACCAAAACCCTAATACCCAGGAAAGAAAACAAGCAATCCCCGTCACCTCAGAGCCGCTGAAGCCTAGCTCTAATGTAGGGGCCTTAATAACTAGAATACGCTTTCGGGGTATATTATACTATAGCCCAAATAAGGAACTCTAAGAGCAATATTGGTATTTATTTCGGCATATATAGTAGCCCTAGACCGTGCAAGCCTTGAACTTATGAACAGCCTTGGTCGTCCTCTGACTGCTGTAGACCCATAACAGTATCTACTATAAGCATAGTGTGTTTAGCAATCCTCTGGGATGTTACCGTGCTATAATAAAACCTTCCAAGGGATGTTACACTTACTCTAGGAAAAACCCTTTCAAGCAAACTCAGGAGAAGCCGGACTAACATAGGGGCCTTAACAATTAGAATAGGGTTTTGGGGGCCCCATTATACCATAAGTATAATAATGAATCACCAAAATAGTATAGGTAAGTAGATTGAGGCCCCATTATAGTAGCCCTTATATAGAACCCTTTTAAGGATCCCTTTCAAAGGGACCCCTATAGAACCCTATACAACCTGCTGCCTTGCCTGGAAGGCGCCCTGAGCTGGTCTGGTTACCCTCGCTTCCTGGCTGGAGCGCAGGGATTTTTCAGCGCGGAAGCTTTTTGGGCGGATCTTCGAGAAGAGCATTATTATATACTTGGAGTAAGTTTTCGGGTTTAGGGTTAAGGATCTGGGGTGTAGGGTTTAGGGTCTTCATGATCGGAACAAGGTTCAGTGTACATTGTAGTATAACTCTCCGATGGAGCTGTAGGCAACAGCATTTGGAATTATTTAAGCTTCTCTACTAAGGGCTCTACGCAGAGTGCGCTTCACGGTTTGCAGTGGTCCCTTTCGGCTCTCCTGTTGCATCAAAGAAACCCTCTCATCTTTGGGCTTCGGAGACAGCCCCCAATTACATGAACCGTTCTGCGAATATCGGGGCCTAGATAATTTGAATACAGTTTCGAGGTGCGTGCAGTATAGTACAATAATGAGGGACTCGGGGGATAATCGGAACATGTCGGCCTCTATAGTACTCCATGGTCGTCCATGTTTGGGCGACAGTAAACCTAAGCTCCAGGGGCCTTTAGACCCCTGAACCGCAATAACCTCATAGCGCCGAAACCTCGGGTTCATGGGTTTAGGGTTTAGGGGTTACGGTTCAGGGTTTAGGGTTTAGGGTTTAGGGCTTAGGCTGTAGGGCTTACTTGAAGGGGCAGGGGACTTAGTAAGTAGGTTACAAGTAGAGTTATAAGTGCCCTAAACGGAGTTACCCTAATTATAACCCTACTTATAACCAACTTACTAAGTCCCCTGCCCCCGTTGAGGTTTAAGGGCTTAGGGTTTAGAGGTTAAGGTTTAGGGGTTTAGGGTTTAGAGGTTGAGGTTTAGGAATATGGGGTTTAGAGGTTAAGGTTTAGGGGTTTAGGGCTAAGGGCTTGGAACAGGGTTCCTGTCTATGCGAGCATGTAATCATCAGTACAGTAGCTATGAGGACAATTTCTGTTTAGTTTTTCAAACCTTAGAGCCAAAACCTAAAACCCTAAACCCTAGAGCCAAATCCTAAAGGCCTAAATCCTAAAACCCTAAACCCTAAAAGCCGTAAACCCTAAACCCTAAATCCTAAACCCTAAACCCTAGAGCCAAATCATAAAAGCCTGAACCCTAAAACCGTAAACCCGAAGCGCTTGCAAACTCCTCTCTAGCCGTCCTAATACAAGGCATTGCAAAACTCCAAAAGCCCCGAAACCCTATAGGGTTAATCTAGGGGCCTGAATAATTAGAATAGGGTTTTGGGGCAAATGATGCTATAATTATAGTAAGGAAAAGTAACCCCCCAATATAGCATTGGTAATTCTTAAGGCCCCTATAGTACGGGTGTAGGGTAAAGGCCGAGAGGTCAAATCCTAAATCCCTGCAGCCGGCACCGCCAAAACCCTGAAGCTTGAAATAACACTCCAAACTCCCTGAATACCAAAGCTCCACACCCGAAAGCCCTGGCTGATATCCCCAAAACCCCTAAACTTTAAACATGCTTTAAGTCATAAGTCCTGCAACCCGAAAGCCCTTGCTGCTCTTCCTAAACCCCAAACCCTAGGCCTGAGCTTAGGTTGGCTGAGAGCGCCGAATGCCTCGAAGGTCACCGGTTTGGATGGAGGGTTTGGGATTTAGAGTTTAGGAGTTTACGGCGGTCTTTTTCTTGCGGCCCTTCTCCTCCTTGCAAAATTCGGTTGGAACCCTAGTAGGTAGAGCGTGGTATGAGAACGGGGGAGCCTTGACACAAACATGTTTACAAGATGGTTTAGGATGAATCAGGGGTTTAGAGTTTAGGACGCCTTCGGGTTCAGATTGGCGACTGAGGCTCTGGGGGGCGAGGGGTGGGAACTCAGGGTGTATAGGGTTGAGGTTGGCTGCAGTGAGCTTCAGAGAGGGGTAACAACAATCCGCCTCAGTTCCTTCTTGTGGGATCTTTGCCATAAAACATAAGTGATCCACAAAGCGGTACTGTGTTTCTCCACAACTAGTAGATTTACTCTCTTCCCATCCCCTCTACTCCGCTTCCCCAGGCGTTTGGCGGTCCGCAAGAAGATCCTTCCTGCAGCTGGCGAGAACCTCCGAATCCTGACGGACCGACCCCCAGACGAAGCCAAAGCACGCCGAAGCGGAAAAAAGGAGGCACACTTTTCCTCGTTTCAATGGTGTTGGTCGCCACCGCCACCGCCATGCCACCACCCCCACCACCCTTGTCCACAGGTTCTCAGGCATGGCCCATGCGCAAGGATGACACGCACAAATAGAGANACCACCACCACCACCACCACCACCACCACCAACACCACCACCACCGATGAAGTTTCGAGGATGTTGTGGTCAGGTGGATGCCTGTTGGTACTGCGGGACCGATTTCCGGTTTTCACTAAGCGCAAAGGGCATGCAAGCAAAGCCGAACCCTACAAATCGAATCCAATGCCCTGCCATCCCAACCGTTCCGATACTCTGAACTCCAAGCCCCCGATTTCTACGCAGCGTAGGGCCCTTAATGATTCGAAGAAGGTTCTGGTATAATTACTTTATACAATAGTTATGATGAGGGGATATAAAGCTACCAGACATCGGATTTCTCATGATTTCAGGAGAGTTTTCATGACTGTACTGAGTTACCGTCAATGTGCAGGAATAAAACTGCATAATTTTTCAGGCTACTGTAGCAGTCACAAAGGCGCTCCACCACACTACTTAGGGCCGCGGCTTTGTTCGAAGCAGCCGCTCAAGGAAGACGATCTTGTCTTTCACCAGGTTCTTCTTCTTTTCCTGCGGCTTAGGGTTTAAATTAAGGGATTGGGGTTCAGGCAGCCTGGAAGACAAGTTCAGGGCAGGTAAAGGGCTTTTGGTCTCTTGGCTAAGGGAAAAGGGCTTTGGAGCAACCCCAATCCCGAACGCTTCGACCCTGAAGCCTAAAACTGGACACAGAGAAGCAAGAGGCCAACAACACACACACACACACACCAAAAAAAAAAGAAAGGCCTAAATCCCTAGACCCTAAATCCTGAACCCGAACTTCCAAAGTCCAATCCAACCCAAAATCTCAAACCCAAAGCCCAGAAAGCAGATCCGGTCCCTCATGTCATCCAGGTTCTTCTGCTCCCACTCCTGGCAAAGCTGCTGCCGCTGAAGGCGTAGAGTTCAGGGACGAAGGTCAGTTTACACGCACGTACTCCAACAGGACCTGGGTTTAGGTTTCAGGTCCCCAAACCCTAAAAACCCTGATAAACCCTGATAAACCCCAATAAACCCTAAACCCTAAACCCTAAAAAACCCTCATAAACCCCAAAAAGCCTTAAACCACCCTCATAAACCCTGATAAACCCTAAACCACCGAAAAACCTAAAAAACACCTTCATAAACCCTAAAAAACCCCTAAACCCCTAACAAACCCGAAACCCTAGAAACGCCTCATAAACCCGCAAAAACACTCATAAACCCTAAAAAAGACCCTAAAACACCCTCATAAACCCTAAACCCCAAAAAACCCTAAAAACCGTTCATAAACCCTAAAAAACCCTCATCAACACTAAAAAAACCCTGAAACACCCTCATAAACCCTAAAAAGCCACCATAAACACCAAAAATCCCTCATAAACCCCAATAAAACCGTTTGGGTTTGGACTCAAGGGCTCTCCTGCCAACGCTGGCGGTAGGCCGGCGGCAGGCCCCTCTGTAGCCCCGTCCGGTCTGACTCCTTTCAAGGCTTTCTTCGGTCGTCGGGATCGGGGAGGGCTTTGTGGCTATTAACTGTTTTCGGTTTTTAAGAAGGGTGTTTGAAGGTTTCTTTGTCTTTCCTTCAGGGAGGGATAATCGTTTAAGAAGGCGTCGTTTGGGCTTCATTGCGGAGTTTTGGGTTCCGGGTTGCGTGCTTAGGTTTGAGAGTTTAGGGTTTATAGGCCTTACCTTGAACTCCAGAAGTTCGAACATGGGTAAGTTAAGGACGATGAGTGCTAAGGATCTGAAAAACTTCACCGGTCAGGCATTAGGATCACGATGCTCCCAAGCCATGGCATCCTCTTTGGATTGGAAGTTTCGACAGTTGGGCTTTGGTATTGGTTGTGGTTTAGGTTTGGGGTGGCGATGTTCATAAACGACTTGTGGAACTCTCAAGCCCATCGCACTCATCAGCTTTCCTGGTCCTAACAGAGATTGCCACTGCTGGTAGAAGAATCAGTAAGCGCTGGGTCAAAGCCTACAGAGCCCACACCTCGTTACCCATTCACGTCCCGTCCCAAAATCCTCGCAGAGCTTCATCAGTGCCAGGGTAGCTGCAAGGTGCTCTGCCTCCTTCACGTTCTGACAAGGCTCCTGAACCGATCTTCGGTCTGGGGTTCAGGGTGTTAGGATTTTGGAGCTTGGGGGTTTTCATGAGTTGGGATGTCTTGTGGATTTAAGCTCTTAGTTTTAGACGAGCAAAAGCGTTCCCAATGACTGAGGCTCCGATATTGCGACTTCGGCTCAGGGCCTCGATTACCCCCATGAATACCCTAGTAAGCCTTTAAAGCCTGAACCCTCAACGCCCCAAACCAAAGCCCTGCTTCACGCGAGGCTCTTGTAAGCCACGAACCAGCTTGGGCAAAGCCCGTGCCGGCAATCCCAGCCCTGAACCGATAAGGGTTTAGGGTTTAGGGTTTAGGGGTCTTACAACAAACTTTGTATAGGGGCTGTGGACGAGGTTTAGATTAATCTTTACACGGGCTTGCTACGACATGATCGGGTTCTGATACCGATAGACGCCGTATGTCCGAAACCCAGCGCCCACTCCGAGACAACAGAACCTCGAAACCCCAGACCCCGAAACCCCAGACCCAAATCTCTGGACCCCTAAATCCCACCCTAAACCCTAAACCCCAAAGGCCGAGATCCTCAACCCTGATGCCCTTAAACCTAAACCCTACAAAGCCTAGCGACCTTAAGCCTTACACCCTAAATCCTACTGCCCTGAACCCTTGAACCCCAAATGGGTAGTTCTCGAAATTTGTATATAAGGTTTAGGGTTTAAGTTCCCGAAATAGTGCTGCACCCGTATCAAAAGGACCCCTAAACAGATCCTGATTTTGAGAACTACCCAAATGACGATTGCCAAACCCCAACCCCAAACCCTACTGCCCTTAAGGCCTAAACCCTAAATCTTAAACCCTCAACCCTAAACCCTAAACCTTAAACCCTAAAACCCCAGACGCTAAACCTTACACCCTAAACGCTAATGCTTTCGACTCTTTCCGACCTCCGGGTCGAACCGCCGCCGCTTGAGTCGGGGTAGTTGGACAACGAGGCGAGAACGGAAAAGGCCGCCTCCTGGGTGTTTTTGTTTAGGGGGGGGGCTTCGGGCTTCGGGCTCCAGGGCGTACTTGAAGGGGCAGGGGACTTAGTAAGTTGTTTATAAGTAGGGTTATAATGAAGGTAACTCCATTTAGGGCACTTTTAACTCTACATATAACCGACTTACTAAGTCCCCTGCCCCTTCAAGTAGGGATTAGGGCTTTGGGCTTCGGGCTTTAGGGCTTGGGGTTTAGGGCTTCGAGATCAGGGTTGGGGGGGCCCTAAGCCCCAAACCCCGAGACCCTAAACGGCTTAGAGTTGGCGATCCTGGCCCTTTTGCCTCAGCCACCAGCCCCGAACCCTATAGGGCTCTTAATAATTAGAATGGGGTTCTGGGGTATAGTATACTATAATCATAATAAGGAACCCCCAAAATAAACCTGAACCGTAGAGCTAGCTCCAAACCTCAGATGTGAAGCCTAAACCAGGAAAGCCCCGAGCCCTTTCATTGGGCAACACCACAACCTTAAACTTCGTATCCCCAACCTTAGCACCCAGAGACTCCAATACCCCTTAATTAAGGAATATTCCTTAAATCAGACTGGGGATCCTACTATAATTTAAGGAATATTCCTTAATTAAGGGATATTGGAGTCTCTTAGAATCCGACACCCATGACCTCAAGCCCCAAACCCAGGACCCTCAACCCCAAACGCCGTGCAAAACCCCGGAAATCCCGTATTGGTCGCGAATTGAGAACTTAAGATTTAAAGAGCCGTACAACACCAAGCTGTAGCAAACCTGTGACCTCTCAGGAATTAAACTTGTTACAGGCGCTTGCCTAATAACCCATATATTATTCCCTACTCAACTCAAATTATGCAAGCCCGGAGATCAAGTTCCTCGACCTACTTCCCCAATACCTCAGGGATCGGATCAAAAGTCAAGAACTTTAACAGGACTGTGTTCGAAGAGCCGAAAAGTTCTTGAGTCATGATGTTTGGGGTTCCTGATTGACTGAGCGCAGAGCCGCAAGGGATCTTCTGGTACTTTCCGCACGCGCCGTTGTGCTTGCCACCCCAGTACCTGAAGGGGTTGCGGCTTCAGGGAATTCGAGTTTTAGGTGCTCTGGCTTTGACGTCTCATCGGTTTGGGTTCTGACTTGTGGTGTTTTGAAAGATTTACGGTTGAGGGCTGTCCGTAGATTTGTCAGTTCGAGGAGTATCTGGCTGATGGTTGCTAGTGATAAGTGGGATGCCTCTAGAAACATGCAGACTTGGATATAGAAAGGCTTGCTTTGATGTGGCGTGTAGCAATTTGGAGGAGTTGAACCCTGGAAAGTGCAGGAGATGTGCCTCATCGACGTGACCTTCTGCATTCAAGGATTCCTACAAGGGTTCCTTTCCCCCATAATAGGGATGGTCTTTTGGTACCCAACTCAATTCCATAATGGTAGTGTATATGGACCCTTCTGGGTTCAGGGTTCCTAGCTGCAAGAGAGATTGAAGGATGTCTAAAAGCCCTAAGCCCTATAAGCCCTAAGCCCTATAACCCTCAGCCTCTGGCCCTGTGAGCCCGAAACCCTAAACCCTAAACCCAAGGAGGATGTCTCTGGAACTGTGCTCGAAGCCTAGGACTCGGATACAAATAGGAGTTGAACCATAGGAGGGCTTAGGGTTTAGAGTTCAGGATGCTACAAAACCCTAAACCCTAAACTGAGCACCTAAAGCCTAAACCCTCATCGATCCTGCATTCTGGATTTGGCATCACGAATGCACCCGATACCCCGGAAACACTGTGGAGACACACACAGAACATCTTTTTGCATAGTCTTTATGTACCTAAGGGTATTGGGATCTCTGGAAATGCCAAAGATATTCATGCCAATACTTGACTCAGAAACCCTTAACCCTAAACCGTAAATCCTAAACCCTGAACCCTAATCCGTCAATCCTAAACCCTTAGACCCTTAAACTCTAAATCCTAAACCCTTAACCCTAATCCGTAAATCCCAAACCCTTAACCCTTGAGCCGCTCTGAAGGCCAAACTCCAGCTCCAGAGCCCGAACGTTGGAAACCCTGCAGCCCTGCACCCTCCTGCCCAACCCCAAGACCCAAAACGCCAAACAACCCGAAACCCTAAACCCTGAACCCTAAACCCTCAACCTTAAAGCCTAAGCCTTAAACCCTAAACCCTTAACCCTTAACCCTAAACCTAAACCCTAAACCCTATAAAGTGCTAGCCGGGCACTTCTTCTTCACGAAGTCTTCAAAAGCCTTGCGAGAGGAGGTTTCCATTTTCTGAGTTTGCGACTGAGGTTCGTCCCTGCGGTTTGTAGGGGGTTTAGAGGTTTGGGGTTTACGGGTTTACGGGTTTAGGGTTTTAGGGTGTGGGGTTTTAGGGTTTAGGGTTTAGGGTTGGGGTTTAGGGTTTAGGGTTTAGGCTTTAGGGTTTTAGGGTTTAGGGTTTTAGGGTTTAGATTTTTAGGGTTTAGGGTTCTAGGGTTTAGGGTTTAGGTTTCAACTACTAGGGTTTAGGGGTTCAGGGTTTTAGGGGTTGAGGGTTGAAGTTTAGGGTTTGGGGTATGAGATCCAAGATCGCGGCCGAGTCTCAAGGAAACATGCAGCACGAGTTCACGGTGTCTGGATGAACTGTTGCTGGGCCTAAACCCTAAACCCTAAACCGTGGCATCCCTACCTACCCCGAAGCCTGATTGCAAAGATCGAAAGCCAATCCCTTTCAATCTAAACCTGAAGCCTGACTGAAATGAAATCTAAACTTAATCCACAAACGAAACAAGCAAGCACCTATTTATCTGATCAAAATAAGCTTTTCTCAACCCGAAAGCTCTACAACCCTAACCATAACATCCCTAAGCCCTAAATCCTATACCCTATACCCTAAACCCATATCACTAAACCCTCTACCCTAAACCCTAAACCCTATACCCTAAACCCTATATACCCTAAATCCTAAACCCTAACCCCGAACCCTATACCCTAAACTCTATACACCCTAAACCTAAACTTCCTAAACCCTGGCCCTAAACCCTATTTAACCCTACGTACTTGAAGGATCATGGGACTTAGTCACAAGGGTTCTAATTAAGGTAACCATACCTATAATCACTTATAACCCCAATTACGGTACTTATAACCTAACTTACTACGTCCCCTGATCCTCCAAGTACGCCCCAGGCATCCGCAGGTCCCGGCCTCCTTCGGAGTTCTTCCCGTCCAGCTTCCCAGGCCGTAGGAGCGGACCGCCACAGTTTTGGACGTCGCCTGCTAGGGATTTAGGGATTTAGGGTTTAGGGTTTTGTTTATGGGGTTTATAGGGTTTATAGGGCTTATAGGGCTTATAGTAGGCTTATAAGCCTTATGGTAGGCTTATAGGGCTTACAGGGCTTACAGGGTTTGGGGATTTAGGGGTTCGGGGTTTAGGGATTTAGGGGTTCAGAGATTTAAAGCGTTCGGGATGTAAGGTTTAGGGCTTTAGGATTTTTTTGCGCTTGGGGATTTAAGGTTTTAGGGATAGAGGGTTCAGGGATTTAGCGATTAGGGATGTGTAAGGTTTAGAGTTTTAGGGTTTAGGGATTTGGCGCTTGGGGATGTAGGGCTTAAGGGATTGAACGTGCAGGGATTTAGTTTAGCGTTTAGGGATGCAAGGTAAGGTTTAGGGATTGGATTTAGGGTTTAGGGATTTAGTGTTTGGAATGTAAGGTTTAGGGAATTAAGGTTTAGGGATTTAAGATTTAAGGATTTATGGTCTAGGGATTTAGGGTTTAGTCTAGGGATTGGAGTTGCGGGTTTAGGGTGCCCTGAAGCCTGAACACTAAACCCAAAAACATGAAGTTCAGGTGCTGCAAGGCTTTGGGTGTAGGATTTCTTTCTAATGCTCGATATGCGCCCTAAGTTTCCTTCAGCAACGACTGCACTGACTGCACCTTGGTGTGTGCCATGATACTCGCACACATTTCCGTGAAGGAGGTTACGAGCCCACTGTCACACACGCCACAATCTGCATCACTTCGTGGACGGTACTTGAAGGATCATGGGACGGAGTAACTAGGGTTATAATTAAGGTAACCATACTTATAGTTACTCAGAGCTGGCTGACTCGGCGATCTACGTCTGGGCGGAATCATGCCCGAGTTTAGGGTTTACGGGCTTCAGGTTTAGGAGTTTAGGGTTCAAGGTTTAGGGTAAAGCTTAAAGCTCTATGAAACCTCAGGAATAGTTCATGAACTTGGGGAGATCGGAATCTTTGGGATGCTAGACACTCCATCCACTGAAACTGCCTGAAATCCGAAAAGTCCAGTCTCTGAAACACGTTAATCTGACACCCCAAACCCTAAACCCTACATGTTCGAACGTTATTATGGCTTTAACCATAAAACTCTAAACCCTAAATGTTCCAACTTTAGTATTACTATTCTGGCTTTGAACATAAAATTTAAAACCCTAAACCGTAAAAATAACTCGAACTTTTCTTATGGCATTTACCATAGATCAAGGCGCCTCGCTGCCTGCGGCGTCGGCCCCATCGCCCTCGAAGAGTGCCGGAAGTTCCGGATCCTCTGCCTCTCGACTTGAAGGCTTCCAATATGGACTCGGGTTTAGGGTTTAAGGTTCAGGGTTTAGGGTTCAGGGTTTTAGGGTTTAAGGTTCAGGGTTTAAGGTTTAGGGTTTCAGGGCGGGTGAGGGCTCTCTGAGGAATCTGTTGGGAATACTATACAGGCTACTGTAAGGATGCTACATAGAGGCTTTGGGGAATCGGCGGTTCTGGATTCTATAGGCTCCGGGTTTAGCGTTTGGGGTTTATGGTTCCGACAAGGCTTTTGTATGGATTAAACAGCTGCAAGGTTTCTGTTCGAGAGGTGCGTGAGCTTTGGGCTTTGGGGGTTTGTTGGTTCAATATACGTGCCGGAATAATTCGAACAGCGATTGAGGATAGGTTGCGAGATAATGTTGTATTCATACTACCAGCGGCTGTTATCACAAACTAGGGAGACAGTGCACGGTATCTGTGTATATATGTATGTATACCTACAGGCAGAGACGGAGACACAGACAGAGACAGACAACCAACCTTACAGACAGACATTCATGCATGCATCCTAAACCCTAAACCCTAAAATGCATGCATACATTCGGGTCTGGGGGTAAAGGGAATTTTGGGGTTCAGGGTCTACGAGCATTAGCGGTTTAGGAATTGGGCATTCGTGGCTTTCAGTCTCAGGGTATGTTCCATGTAGACTGTTTGCCATGCTTGATAGTATGCGAACCTTCAAGAATGCTTGAGGCCTATGGGTGCTGGAAGGGTTTCGGGAAGACGTTCCAGGATCCCCTGAACCTTAAACCCCAAACCCTAGATAAACCACCTTCAATCTTAAATGAACCACCCACAGTTTCCGAAAGGGTTTTGATGCTCGCAGGCGGGGGGCCTCTAATGAGGTTCGTGCATCAGGACCCCCCAAGTGCCCTTTTTCATAAGCCCTACACTTTGGACCCTAAACCCAAAGCCTAATGTCTGTGCTTCCCCCCCGTCTTCAACCTTGAAACGTGAAGCTTCTGCCAGGTGATCTCCCACACTATTGGCGCCGAGGTTGCGGCACCGTTTGGCATGTGCAGCATGAGTGTATTGTTCTCGGCATCCCGAAACCGAAAGTTGTGGGTGAGGTCGTGTCAGAAAGACGAGGACTCCGATATAAATTCGACACAATCGGATCTTTGCTTTCAGCCCTAAACCCCTCCGCAAAATACACCCCCAACCCAGCGACTCGCGAACCTATAAATTCAGGAATGTACCCAAAATCCTTAAGGATTCACTATTAACGGATCGTTCCTTTAAGGCCAGGGATCTACAGGGATAGTATAAGGGTTCCGTTAAGGGTATCCTTACATCTAACAAAAGGGTTTCGATCTGCGGAAACTGCCCCAAATCCACACCCTAAGCCCAAAAACCCTAAGCGGGGTACAGGGTACCCCTGCCCAGTAAGAATACCAACCCAAAGCCCTCCACCAAAATCGCAAAGAAGGCCAAAGTCCTAAACCCCTGACCCAGACCCCTAACCCCTAACCCCTGAACCCCTGACCCAAAGCCCCTGAACCCCAAAGCCCTGTTCTGCAACGCCTAAACCCTAAACCCTATAAACCCTAAACCCTATAAACCCTAAACCCTATAAACCTTAAACCCTAAACCCTATCAACCCTAAACCCTACAAACCCTAAACCATATCAACCCTATAAACCCTAAACCCTATTAATCCTATAAACCCTAAACCCTAAACCTTATTATACCCTATAAACCCTAAACTCTCAACCCCTCAACGCCTCCTCTTCTTTGGCCTCACCGGCCGGCTCCGGCGCAGCTTTAGCTGGCTCTTTGGGCTCCTCCTGAAAGCCCGAGGTGGGTTTCTCTGGGGTCTATAGTATAGTATAATAAATACTCTACCATACTATGCTATACCGTACTATACTGTTACTGTACTATACATAGGGCTTACCCTGAGGGTCCAAGGGACTTAACACTCAGGTATTTGGCATTTGGGTTACGGTTAGTAGTTTTGTATGAAACCCGGGACTGTAGAGAGCACCTCAAACTCGGTCTAAGAAACCTTTTGAGTGGGAAGCGCACTAGGAAGTCTTCGAGTGAGTAGCTTAAAGAAGTAGCAGGCGGTTTAGGGTTTAGGGTCTGGGGTTTACGGCTTCGGGCGTTCATTATAGTACGGCTAAATGTTCCGGCATGATAAGGGGGTACCATTCTTCGTCCGACGCCCATAGCAAGTCGCTTGTGCTTTGGGGCAATGAGTGCCCGAATCCGGCTTAGCCGAATCAGAGCCCGACTCATGACGTACATACTTATCCCATGACCCTTCAAGGACACCTTGAAACAGGTCCACCTGCGACATCTGAACTCTACATAAACTTTCCGCCAAACCCTGATTTAACATCTATTTCAGTCTAAAGCCCCAAACATCTTGAAACCCAAACAATCGAAGTCTCAACTCTCCATCCCATCTCCTCTTTTGGTGGGGCTCGCTTTGGCCTCGCTTGGTTCACGCGCTCCTGGCAGATTGTCTGCAAACAGCAGAACTTCGGGGCTTTGGGATTGGGAGGTTGATGAAACCGGGAACCCTAACACAGCGCCTAAAGTAATGAGATCCAACAAGACTCGGGCTCGAGGCCCCAGAGGTGGCCTTAATAATTAGAATAGGGTTGGGGGGTATATTATGGTACAGGGTAGGGGGGTATATTATGGTAGAACTATAAAAACGAACCCCCCAAAATAGTATAACTCCAGATCCCCATCCCCAAGCCTGCCAGTCCCAGTCGCCTGGTCCAAAGCGCCGTACTTGCCGGACTCCAGCAACTCCATCTCACTCTTGCACGACAGCAGCCTCGGAGGGAGAGCACAGTGAAGCCCGGAAAGTCGGAACACGGATTTAGTATGATTAGCGCTGGGATTCCCTCTACTCTACCTTAAGGGCATGAGGATAATGACACTCTCTGGCTTCTACTGTATAGGTTCTACCCTGACCCTAAATAACCTACCTCTTCAAGGACTTATGTATGGAAAGCATCATAGGGAAACCTAGCAAGGAAGGTTTTATAGGGACCAGATAGGGTTTAGGGTTGTGGGTTTAGGGGGAGATTCGGGTCTCTTAGAGCTTTGGGTTTACAGCAAATTTTCCGCCCTGACAGTCAGCCCTATCCATCGAAACCTTCGTGAGAGTAAGGGTGAGCCAAGGAGCCCAATACCTTTTATTGCGGCAAAGTACGGGACATCCGTCAGTATTAATCTAAGCCCTAAGCCCTACATCCTTCATAATATCTGAAGCTTAGATTCTACACGTCTAAGCCCCAAACCCTGAACCTGTAAAAACAATCTAAACCCTAAACGTTTCAAAAAGGCCCCACTGGGGGCTCGAAGGGTTTCGAGCTGCGGTGATCTCCGGGGTCAGCTGCAAAGTGTTTAAGGGTTTAGGGTTTAGGGGTTTAGGGTTTAGGGTGGAAGGTTTAGGGCTGCAAAGCTTGTAGGTTTAGACTCGAGTCTCGATGCTGCCCCGCAGCTTGTTGGATGCATCGCGCTGCTTCATCTGGTCGGCGCTGATGTTCTGCCTCGAATGCATTAAGTCGAAGCCCCACACCACACCTGTAGCTCTACGCCTTAGTGCATAAGTCATCCTCCACCCCTAATGCTTTTCAGCTGCGAAAGGACAAAAAACACGGATCCTCCCCCCGAACTGACTCTCTTCCTGAATTTAGACCACATGACCTGGTCCCTCCTGCCCTTGGGGACCGAATGACCGTTATAGGTAGGGGCCCTATGCCCGTATACTATAAGCCAGTTGCTTTGGTATATGAGCCTTGTCCCTTTTACGGTCCATGTCATACCTGAGGTCTACCCTCCTAAGTACCTACATTCATAGCCATCCTGAGACACTCTTTCCAAAGCCCGAGTTACAATCAATTCCCGGTTCAGGGAGTATTGTTAAACCGAACGTGAGTTAAAGGATGCGTGCCTGAAGCCTCATCCACAGGTATCCTAAACCCTGGAACCCCTCAACCCTAAACCCTAAACCCTGGAACCCCTCAACCCCAAAACTAAGGCACCTGAAAGCCCGAATCGCCCTACCAAACCACCCTAATTCCGGAAAGCCCTAGGGTTGAGGGTTTAGGGTTTAGGGTAGAGGGTTTAGGGTATTTAGGGAAACACTTAAACATCCTGAAACCCTAAATCCCTTTTTGACCTGAAGAGTCGACACAAGGCCAAGCTGCTTGAACGCTCCGCGGCGTCGTTTTTCCTTCAGCGCCTCGATCGGTAGAGAGATGTTAAAACACGCAGTGAAAAGCTTAACGACTCAATGGGATCTTCAGCAAAACTACGAAAATGAGAAGAGCGATCGAGAGAGAGAGAGAGAGAGCGAGCGAGAGAGAGAGAGAGAGAGAGCTAGCTTGCGAGCGAGGGAGGGAGGGTGGGACAGAGGGAGAGAGGGAGAGACAGAGGGACGGAGGGTGTCGAAGGTGAGGGTATGTCAGCTCGAAGGGCTCGGGGTTGCAGGGTTTATAGGGTTTATTATAGAAGCCGCAGGACACAGCATCAGGCCATGCAAAAAAAACTAAACCACCTCAATCTTGAATTTAAACCCCTACCACTAGCACTCATGACGGCAACATTGGCCGATGGCACGAAGAAGCCAAAGCTGCTTCTGCTGCTGTACTGACCCCTACACCTTAAACCCACGTCAACCCTGGACTTCAAACCCCGAAGCTTCAACCCTAAAGCGCAAAATCTAAACCTCGAACACCCCCCACGCCCGATGAGGTTGGAGTTTACGGTTCTACACGGAGCGCCGAAGACCTTGCCCCGAAGGTGTAGGGTTTAAGGTTAGGGAGTTGCTAAACTTAGCACACGTGCGCACGCACACACACTCATCGACTTTGAAGTGACCAGGGAGAAAAAGTAAAGATGTGTATTTCATAATGGCTCCTTTAGGGAACGGACCCAGAAAAAACATTCAAGTATGCTACTCCAGAACACAGACACAGACTGTTGAAGGCATTCAGCCATCCCCAAGCCATGGACCCAGCAATCCCCAAACCCGAAACCTAAACCTAGAGGGATTTGGCATCAGTCTTTTCGGTTTGTAAGGTTCAGGGTTTAGGGTTTAGGGCCGTTTAGGGTTTGGGGTCAAGGGTTCTAGGGTTTGGCGTTTATGGTTTGGGGCTTTAAGGCTTAGGGTTTAGTATTAGGGCTAGGGTTTAGGAATTAAGGTTTGAGGTTTGGGAAGTTGCGAAGGTTTTTCTCCAATGGTTCGATGTCGGCCTTCAACGTCTTGGCCGCCTCTTCGTACTGTGCAGAGACTTTGATGTACCTGGGGCGGCTGGGGGCTGGTACGGTTTAGGTTTAGGGTTTGCATGGGGGTTAGGGTTTGGGGCTTGATTAAGCTGCAGGATGTGTAGAGCTTCATGAATTCACGGCTTAGTGGTTATTTAGGCGGTGTACACACTCTACATACGCTCTACGCCCTGCTACCTCGACCCGAAGCCTCGAACTGACATCCTAGCGTCAGCTATAGTTAGGATAAAGCCAACCCTCCGTACCTACACCCCCACCCAGCCGGACCCTGAACCCTATTAGGCCCTCAACCCCATGCAAACCCTAAACCCCAAGCACTACAGCCGAAAAGCCCTAAAACCCAAAACCCTTAAAACCCAAAACCCTTAAAACCCTAAACCCAAAACCCTCAAACCCTAAGACCCTAAACCCTAAAAACCCTAATCCCTAAACCCGACAACCCTAAACCCAAACCCCCAAACCTTTAAACCCTCAAACCCAAAAACCCAAGGCCTGGCTGTAGGATCTTTCTTTCGCTCCCTCTCCAGGATCTCCTCGCTGGTTTAGGATGTTAGGTTTTTAGGATTTAAGGGTTTAGGGCTTTATGGCTTGGGGTTTTAGGGTTTAGGGTTTTAGGGCTCAGGGTCTTAGGGTTTAGGTCCGGGAAGGTTTAGGGCTCGGGCTTTCAGCTCAGGGACACATCATACAAGCTTTGGTTTGAAGAACATTCCTCAATTCTCCGGTCTGGGACTTCCGGACTAAACTTCACAATCTAAGCCTAACCCAAAAACGGCTAAGCTACCCTCGACCGAAAGCCTAAAATCCGAGCCCCTGAGTGCAAATTAATTACCCAAAAACGCAGTCCTCTGGACTCAGCAGCGCATGCTCGTCCTCATCTGCCTCCTCGACGGTTCACAGCAATATACGGGCCTTCATGATTAGTAGTACGCTATAAAATACATACAATAAAAAGCACCACGGAACAATGTTACGAGTACAAATTATTCAGGCTTGTAGAGTATCTTGACGGAACAATGTTACGAGTACAAATTATTCAGGCTTGTAGAGTATCTTGACCTTTGCAAGTTTGGAAGATTTAAAGTTTTAGGGTAGCTGGGTTTAAGAATTCGGGTTTCGGGTACAGGGTCTAGGGCTCGGGCTGAGGGAGGACACGCGTGCTGGTACGACAAAAGCCCTAAACCCTAAACCGGGCCTCGTACTGCTCCAGCCATCGCCTGGCGAAGTCCTCCGCGCAACAGCTGGCCCAAACCGAAAGCGCCGAATCCCGAACCTATACCCTACAACCCTAAACGCCCTAAGCCATACTGCTAGTACGTATGGACCCTCTGGGTATACTTATAGTCTGCATTGTAGTTCCTTTTTGGCATTACCTTATAGGATCCAAACTAGATAATGGGTTAATCCCAGGGTTAATCCCAAACAAGAACTACAATGGAGACTATAGGGTAGGTAGACCCACAGGCTCCACACATATCACCATGATGGTTTAGGGGTTAAGGTCTAGGGTTGTTGGGTTTGAGGTTTTAGGTTTTAAGGCTTAGGTTTATAAATGAGTAGTTTTCTAAAGTAGGGTCCCTGTTTTGAGCTTCAGATCTTAATTACCGACCTGGGTATAGAAACCGAATAGTTTATAACAATCTTTTAACTAAGATCCTATAATGCAGTCCCAAAAACGGAACAACAATGCAGACTATAGGTATACGGTGTACCCAGAGGATCCATATACCCAGAGGGTACATATATACTACCATTATGGTCCAACTATGGTTAAGGGTTTTAGGGTTAGGATTTAAGGCTTTGTTTAGTCCTCTACATTTGGGTCCCATTCAAGGTCGTCTTGATAGAGAGTGCCACGGAATACAGGCCCGTGTTTCTCGAGCAGAATTGTGTCTTTTCTTCGGTTTTGCATGAATGTCTGCATCTGACCCAGCTTGTAGAGAAACTGAGGTCGTGACCGCACGCAACAAGTTTATCCTTTCCAACGACATGCAGCCAATACGAAGCATCAGCTGCTGTGCAAGATCGTCAGAACACTTTTTTTTGCAGGGTGTAAGTCGATGCGAATGGGGTCGTGGCGAACTGTGCCCTTGCATATCCGGACTCCACATATGTCGTCTTTTGGTTACTTCACAAAGACACGACATGATAGCAATGCACATTTTTTTATGTTTATGCATACATTCGAATACGGACCACTATCGCTACGAAGACATACACTACGACACACTACTTGATGCGTACCTGTGTGGAGGTCGCCATGACATGCATGTCCGAACAACATGGAGTCTGTGATCACATGACATCTACACATCGAAAGCTATGCAGCACTAGTTGCTCTGCTGGGCTCTGCTTCTTCATGGCCTTGGATTTTAGATGGACCTTCTTCACGGATCGGGGGTTCTTCTTCATGACACAAGATCGACGTAGAAGACGCTGGTCGACGACAGGCGTACTTGTGGGATACTGGCTTTCGCGGCATGCGAGCAGCCTTGGCGATCTTGGTCTTCCGCGCGCTGAAAGCATTCATGTGGTTCATGTAGTTGCGGTGAATGAGATTGCTGTGTTTTTTGACATAAACCAAGACAAAAATCATGTGCGAGTTGACGGCCCCGGTCTTGAAAGAAGAGGCGTAGTTGCGGAACCAGGAGAATGTTTGCTCGGCAATGGATGAGTTGACATTGCGAAAACGTAAATCCAAGCGTCGGTGATGAAGATGTGAGCACTCACAGTTGATGAAGAAGTACTCCATGTCCCCCAAAGGCATAGTATGGAATTTATGCCTTTCCGCCATGTACGGAAGTTGTAATGATGAGTCGGCACTTCTCTTGCTTGTGTTTCGTGTCTTCTTCGTCGCAGTGCACTTGCATCTGTCAGAGCCCCAAGCGCCGCGTGTTGAACGCTTGCGTCGAGCCATCCTACGGACTGAGTAGAGTGATGAATGATTGAGCTAGGATTTTCCCGAATCTGAATCAACAGGCACGTGAAGCATGTGGGCTTGCAACGCATCTAGACCTGGAACACGAAACACAGCATAGATACATAAGTCATACAGTAACATCATTGTTTGCCTCCTGTGCATTGTTGCTTTAGAAAAATACTTGGGAATATGTAGTAAAATGCGCTTAATTAAAACATATAAGTACGGACACTGACCTGCAGCATGTGACTCCCAGATGCTTGGGGGAAGGGAGGTGGGGGTCGGCCAAAAAGCAATAATTTTTGTCCTTGGCCGACCCCCCCCCCTCTAAACCCCACTGCTTGCTTCTAGAATATAAGAGATGTATAGTCCTAACCGAATCATTTGTTGCTGTGATCTACGTAGGACAAGATCCTAAAATATCACAAAGATGTAGCAGGCAAATCTCTCAACTACATGGAATGAAGCAGTGGTTGTCTTCTCCAAAATTATTAAAGGTTAACAGACTTGCGACTTTCAAAAACGCAGGGCCGCATGTTTTGATAAGGGTGCGGTGCCGAACATGATATGAGTTTCTCCACGTAACCATCGCACATAGATTGGGTTTCTCCTTGGGTTTCTCCATGTAACCATAGCACGTGAATAGGGTTTCTCCATGTAACCCATGTAACCATGGCACATGAGTGATTTGGGTTGCTCCATGTAACCAGTGCACATTCAGTCCCTTGAATGTTATCGGCAAGGCTTCTGTCAACTAATAGTGGTCATTCGAAAACGCGGGTGAACACCAAATGCTGCGGGGCCACACCGCATGAGACACTTGATGACACGTGCATCCACTCTTTTGTCGAACTCACAACACCCGGCTTAACCATAGCTCCGCCCATCTCTCAGGTGACGTCAGCGGTGCTTAGTTACGGCGTGGCCTAACTTCTTGACATGTCGTGTCGCAACCCTTAATGACCTGCAAAACCCTGCGATGGCGAACGAATCTGACGTTGCGACTGACATTATTCGGTCAACCATAATTTGGCAGGTGAAATGTTTAGGGCGCTCCTCTACACCAGCAGCACGCATGCCATGCAAAGATAAACACCTCGATGGAAGACCACGGCGTAAACGAAACTAGACCAACAACGACACCCAAGCAATGCCTTTGTGGCGCCGTCCGTTGATGTAACCTTCAGAAACTACAGGCGAAACCGGCAGCATCAACAGAACCGACCAATCAGCACCGACAGATGACGCGAAACCAAAGGCGTATCTGTGGCAGGGCCTGGCTTCCTGAAGCTTGTGTTTCCTGACAACAAAGATGACGCAAGAAAGCATAAAAGTTGTTGCGCCTTTTCTAGGGCGGCGGACTGCGAAGATGTGACAGTACAGGAGCTTGAAGGGTTGGCTTGCACTGCTTTGTCATCCTGGACTCTGCGATCAAAGCACTTCTTTCGTCTAGCTGCCCAGCATAGGAAGGGGCCCTAATGTAGAGGAGAACAACCCATATACGACCATTGTGGAATTGGGTCCCAAAAGACCATCACCATCCTGGTTTGGGTTACGTAATTCTGTAATTAGTTTTGTGCTTAGACCTTAGAGGGTTTTGCGGTAGCTTCGGCTTTAGAGTAGATCTCCTAACCTTATTTTTCCATGTGCGAACACATAAAGGCTAAAAGTGTCATAATTAGTGGGGTTAGGGGAGTTTGGAGCTCATGGGTAGCAATAGTAATACTAATAGTAATAGTAATCGTAATGTAATAGTAATAGTAATAGTAATAGTAATAGTAACAATAACAATAACAATGGGGGTGGGTGGGGCTGAGGCTGCAGCTTGTAACTGATCTGGATTGCTGCTGGGGCTGGGCTGGCTGTGGTGTGGGGGGAGCTGGGGCTGGTGGTGGGCTCGGGGCGAGGGGCTGCTGGGGCCCAGGAGGCTTGGGCCTGGCTTGGGGTGGGTGGGCGAGGCAGGGCCGGCTGTAAACCTGGTTGCTGTGGACTGAGGGTTGGGGACCGGGATGGCAGAGGGTGTTTGGCTGGGGTTAAGGCTGCAGAATAATTTGCCGGATATGTGTTTCTCTGGTCGCTGTGCGAAGCATACCTGAATCACGTTTCCTTGTGCTCCTTTTGGCCTGTGTGTTTAGTCTAAACCCTATTTTTGGACTGTTAGTGGGCCGGGGCAACACCAAAGGCATGGGGTTCAGGTTTACCTTCAAGGCTGAGGAACATAAGCCTGAATGCCAGGAGGGCGCTAGAACCCTCGCACTCACGGCACGCTTGGTTGAAGTTGACATACAAGAACAATCAGGCCAACCACAAGCCTGTACATAGATTATAGAGGGAATACCAGAGTATCTCCTGGTCGTCGACCCTAAACCCTAAACCCTAAACGAGCCCGACCCTCAAAAACCCCCCAACCCAAAACCCAAGCAAACCCAAAGCCTAGACCCAAACCCTAAACCCAAAACCCAAAACCCAAGCAAACCACCCTAAACCCTAGACCTAGGTCGCAGCAAGAGGGTAACCCCAGCTTTAACCGCCCGCGTCCACAACAGCAACCTAAACCTCCTGAAGCCCAGACTCAGGGGTCTGAATCCCAAACCCCCTAAACCCCCCAGAGACTCCAATATCCCTCAATTAAGGAATGTTCCTTAAATTATAGTAGGATCCCTAATATGATTTAAGGAATATTCCCCAATTAAGGGATATTGGAGTCTCTGGGCCCTAAACCCCTAAACGAAGCCGAGACGGCGGGTCCTTCCCTGCCTCTCGGTCGCAGACCGGAGCTGTCTCGGGCTTTTCCTTTCCAACGAAAGGCCAATGCAAGGTTTAGGATTGAAGAGTTAGGGTTTAGGAAGCTTAGGGTGTAGGGGGTTAGTGTTTAGGAAGTTTTGGTTTTAGGACTTAAGGTTTAGGGTTTGGGGTTTAGGGTGTAAGGTATACCAACTCCAAAACAAGGCATAGCGGTTCTAAGAGCCATTTGACATCCCAATTGCCCCGAGGCGCACCCGAGTCTCCCGACCTGTCCTCGGCCTTGGGCGTGCGAAGCTCGGGAGACTCATCATCGCTGTCTCCCGGCTCTGTCTCGTTCCTCAATGCGACGGATCTAGGGCTCCGGGGCTCTCACGAGTTTAGGGGGGTTTAGGGGTTTCGGGTTTAGGGTTTAGGGGTTGCGGTGTAGGGGTTCTCTATGATGGCGGGTTTAAGGGGCACTAGAAGGGTTCTATGTAAGGGTTAAACCAAGACGGGGCCCCTTGGCCCGTCCACTTGCTGCAAAGCGGAGGTGGCCTCCCTTCGAAGGGTCTACCGGTCGTGTGGCTTCAATGCTCTGCGTCTTGGATGTAAGCTTTTAAGGCACGGCTTTAAGGGTTCACGGTTTAGGGTTTGGGGTTGCCTCAGACTCCCTGATGCTTAGTAGGAAATAGGGAGTGGGGGAATGCATCCCTATAGTAGTCCCTATCTAATTTCCCAAGAATAGCTCCCATAATCCATTCCCCCATTCTCTACTAAGCACGGGAGCAGCTCCAGTGTGGAGCGGCGGAAGGCACTGAAATGGTCTAGGTTCCTGAATAGGCCCTTCATAATTAGGGTACCTTTTTTCCTACTATTCTGTCTGAACAAGGGGACCCAAGAACAAAAAGAGCAAAAGGGCACTACTCAGGCACCTAGTGGTAGAATCGACCTGGAGAGGCGATGACCTAAATCCCGAAGCCCTTCATCCCCAACTGGAACCCCAAACCCGTAACTCCTAATGTAGGAACCTGATTAAGAAACCTTGGGCCTTTTTTAGGGTTCCTTATATGAATCTTATTATTTTGGGGGTTCTAGGCCCAGCCAGGGTTTCTTAGTCAGGTTCCTACAGTACCTGTAACCCCGCAGTCCATTGGAATGGCTCCCTGGTGCTTAGTAGAGACTGGGGGAATGGATTATGGGAACTACTGTTGGGGATTCTATAGGACTATTATAGGGATCCATTCCCCAATACCTACTAAGCACCAGGGGGATGGTTAGGAGTCCATGAACAAGCACCATTGAATGAATAGCCCAAAGCACGGCGTGGCAGTGGAGCAGACGCTTGCAGCGTCGCCTGCACTCGCTTGCAGGGTGTAAACCCAGACCCTTCACAGAATCCGAACCCTCTAAACCCTAAACCCGAAAACTCCTCAAACCCTAAAGCCCCAAACCTGAAAGCCCTAAACCTACGATCCCCAAAGTGAATCCTAAACTACGAAAGTCCTTCATACGTGGCCGGGGCCTGGGTCAGGAACCTTGAGACCTCGACGTTGCTACTTGAAGGATCATGGGACTTAGTAACTACCTTACCCCTCCAAAACCTACTTTTTTGTAGGGTCCCTATAAAATTCATAGTAGGGTTTATAATAAGAACCTACAAAAAAGTAGGTTTTGGAAGGTCAAGGTAGGGTTATAATCAAGGTAACCATACTTATAATAATCACTTATAACCCCAATTAAGGTACTTATAACCTAACTTACTAAGTCCCCTGATCCTCCAAGTAGCGTCGAGGGCTTTGTTTGCGAATGCGGGTTTGGGTTTGCGGTTGTCACCAGGGTTTCGGGCTTAGGGTTACAACTTGAAGGTTTCGGCTTCGGGTTTAGGGTTTTGGGTTCAGGTTTCGGGTTTAGGGTTTCGGGTGTTTCAAAATCTTCAGCCCAGAACCCTACCTAGCCCTAAACCCTAAACCATGGCAAGTTGATGCACAAAGGCGCGTGGAAGTGAGGGGTGTGGGATCTAAGCGTTTAGGGTTTATAGTTTACAGGGCCGGGAGGTTCCAGGTTCTGGGCTTGGCACTTTAGTTGGGGATAGGCCGCCAGTACAGGGGACTCAAGAATTGCACAGGGTTTTGGGATTGTTCATATTACAATTATCGCAAGGAGCCCTAAGGAATAGTCTACTCTTGATTATTCCGGTTCCAATATTTATTACACAGGTTCCGGGCCACCCGATGACGGGGTACCTGTGCGAAAACCGAAGCCACAGACAGTTATTTCCATGGGTGGCCGACATCATAAACCCTGTAACCTCTCTTCTTCAACAACCGGGCCCCAAAAAGTTCAAACTTTCCAAGATAGAGCAGATAGAGATAATAATAAAATGTCAAAAAGTTTAAAGTTCCCCCGTTCACTATCTAAGTAAAGCCCTTCTCAGATGATTAGAGCTAAAACCTTGTTCCAAAACGCACAAAAGCATACAAACATCCTGCACAAATTCGAAAAAAAAGCAAACAAAAAAACACCCTACACCCTAAACCCTTAACCCCCAAACCCCTGAAGCCCTGAACCTCTAAATGCAAAAATCCACACCGAAACACACCCTACACTCCCGACCTCTAGCGCGGGACTTTTGAAAGCGCTCGAGTTCCATGGCCGCCTCCTCTTTGCATTCTCTCTGTTACGAACCAAAGGGTTTAGGGTCCCAGGGTTTGCAGGGTTTAGGGTCGAGGGTTTAGGGCCTCAGGGTTTAGGGTTCATGATTTAGTTTTGAAGGCTTTAAGAGTATAAGGTTTGGGTTGTAGTCATATGTAAAGGGGTTTGATGGACTATATGAGTCTTCTTGGATGTCGGACGCAGGGTCTAGGGCTTAGAGTTTGTGGAGTGCAAGGGTCTCGAGTAGCTTGGGGTTAAAAATGTTCAACGTTCTACTTCTACGGTTGGGGTCTAATTAGGCTCGCATAAGCACATATGTTCTGCGGGTCTTGTAAAGCTTTACGGGTCTTATTTGACTAACCATATGTGGGCAAACCTGCGAAGCCCTATCAAGTTTGCGCACCGAAATTGCGATGCAGCCCTAGTGAACGACAACGAACCCCTCCTTGAAACCAGCTCTGAACTCAAAAGCCGTACATCCCTGGTCCCTGAACACCGAAACCCAAAGAACGCTACAAAAAAACACAAGAGCCGCACAGAACACCAGAACCCAAACCCAGTAATTGTGCTCTGGGATCTCGAAGCCTTAAACCCTAAACCTTTAAACGCAAACTACCAGTATATACGACAAAACCCCTAAATCCGCAACACTGAACCCTAAACCCCTTCACCCCCTAAACTCCCTAAATCCTAAACCCTAAAAACATCGCAAACAAACGCCTCGCTGGGATCCTTAACCCAACACAAGACCAGGGAAAACACCCAAAACGACACCTGTGTGGGATCCTAAGGCTCAAATCCCCAAAACCATAAGTTCGAGATCCTCAACTCCAATCTCTACGGGAGTTTCCGAAACTCTAAACCCTTGTAGAGCCCTTTAAAGGAACCCTTATAGAAACCCTATAAAGGAGCCCTAAGGCCACCCCTTGCGGCCCAAACATCCCCCCAAATGACGCCTCTTTGGGATCCGGCTGCAATTCCGCAGGCCCGAAGGGAGCTTCTACGAGGTCGCTCCCAGGCCCCACGGCACCTGTTTTTTCAGGCTTTTTAGGGCTTTTTAGGGGTTGTGGTGTTTTTTTTGTTTTGTTTAAGGGCTCTTTTCCTTTTTTTGAGTTTAGGGTTTAGGGGTTGTGGATTTAGGGTTTGGGCCTGAGGGTTTAGGGGGTTCGGGGTTTCGGCTTGAGGGCTTTATGGGTTTAGGCTCTTTTGGGGTTTAGGGGCTTCGGGTTTAAGGCTTTATGGGTTTAGGGTTTGGGGGGTTTAGTTTAGGGGTTTCGTTTCGGGTGTAGGGCTCGCCGCATTATTCAAGATGCTGTTCACACCAATACTCTTCAAAACAAAGTGGGGGACCGGGCGAAGGGGGGGAGGCGGTTAGGCTTTCAGGCTGAGGTGCCTAGGGATTCTCGGGCTTTTAGGATTTCGGGACTTCGGGCTTTGGGGATTTGGGGTTTGGGGCGTTAAGGGTTCAGGGCTTAGGGCTTTAAGGGTTTAGGCTTTAGGCTTTGCAGGTTTAGGGCATTGGGTTCGCGGGGTTTACAAATTACTCAGGCCCCAATATGAATCGTTTACGAACCCTTTAAAACCTCACGGAGCGCTGTAAAACCCTCTAAAGCCCGATAGAGCCCCCATATCAGTCTTCATGCAGCGAAGCCCGGAGAACGCATTAACGCTCTATGAAAACCGGACAGAAACCTAAGGAATCTGACCCTAAACCCTAAGCCTCTAAACCCCTGAACCCTAAACCGCAAAAAAACTAAACCCTAAACCCTTACGCATAGGCTCCATAGTAGTTCCTTTTGAGGATTACCTTAGGGGATTCTAAATATGAACCCCAAAACGGAACTACTATGGAGCCTATGGGTAAACCCTCAACCTTAAACCTACCTCTGGACAAGAAACTCCCAGTTTTCAGAACCCACAAACATGTTTCTAAAGTCCCCGAGGTCCGACTATGCGCAGAGCCCTCCTCTAAACCCTAAAACCCTTAAATGGCGAGCCTTCGTCTTCCTCCTGGGCACTCGTGGGGTCGTCGCCAAGCGACTCGCCACCGAACTGCCGAGGAAGCTCCTCTTAGGGTTTAGGGTTTAGGGTTTTAGGGCTTTAGGGCTTTAGGGCTTTAGGGCTTTAGGGTTTAGGGTTTAGGGCTTTGGAGTTTAGGGTTTAGGGCTTTGGGGTTCAGGGTTTAGGGCTTTAGGGTTTATGGGTTTTTCGGATCTCTAAACCTTATAATCACTAGAATCCCTAAACCCGATCCCTCAAGCGCCGATAACAGTCTGGGTGGTGGGATTGTGGCTTATGAGGGCCTATGTGTAGGGGAATACGGCATAGGCCTTAAGGTCGACGGGCTTCCTATCGGAAATCTGCAAAAACTTAGGGTTCGGGGTGTTGGGTTTTCGCCGCGGGGCTCGGAGGTCTCGAGTTTCGGAGTTGAGAATATAGGAGTTAGGTTTAGGGTTTAGGGTTTAGGGCTTAGGGTTTTCAGGATACAGGCCCTCTCAATAAGGTCGGCTTTAAGAGAGCCATAAGCAGGGTTAAGAAGGGTCCCGCTTTAAGGGGTCTCCCTTATACTACCTGGGAGAATAATTTGGGGCTTGGGGTTTCGAGATATAGGGCTTTGGGTTTAGGTCTCATAGGTTTCTTCCCCATGCATTCCCCCCCCACATCTGCAGACCACCCGGCTTTCGCGCAAATGCCGAGACCCCAACATCTTTAAGCCTCTGTGCCACAACTACAGTCAAAAGCCCCTCTAAGATATACGGGAAGTTCTCTAAATTAGGGTCCCTTTGAGGGTCATTTTTTTGGGGCTGCCGTACTAGTTTGGGGACATATGTGAACAGGGACTCTACTGTCCAGCGATGTGTCCTGCTTCGGCAGATTCAGGAGCAACCATTCCAGCGCAGCGCGCGCATCGTAGCCGCCGGTCTTACCTTGCGTAAGGTGGGGACCAGGGTTTCGGGCTTCGGGTTTTTAGGGCTTTGGGGTATAGGGCTTGGGGTTCATAGGGGTTTAGGGTTTTTTTAAGGTTTATAGGGGTTTAGGGTTTAAGGTCTATAGGGGTTTAGGGTTTAGGGCTTTGGGTTTAGGGAAGGCTTCGCATTCAAGGAGTCTCAGCTTCCCAGAACAACTTTCTCTATATTCTGGCGGTGCTTCGGCTTGATTTGTTCGTCGACAACGCTGCAAAATGTTACTCGGTTTACCACTGTACAGCTAGGGTGGAAGACTGCTACATCGTTAGCCAGAAAAATGCCTCCGAGTAGGACTCAGGAGTAAACGGGGAGCTTTTGATAAAGTGGACAACCACACGGTTCAGCACAATGCACTGCATCAAGTGTGTGAGAATCGTATTGCGTCCGGCGTCCTCGATTTTGGTGCAGTGTCCGCATTTCATAGCCAGTCTTCAATGACTGCTTGTCACTCTTTGCGAGTGCAGTGTTACGCAGCTGCACAACTGACATGTTTGGGTGCTTGTGCCCGCCCAAACCCAAAAAAGATGGGTGGCCGCGCTCGAAATGCCAAAGGCTTCCATGACTTCACCACAAAAAGCTTAATGCGACTCCCGAACCGATAATATAGGCCTGGAATTATTCCTTGAGGAACTGCACCTCGAAAAGCCTGATGATTGCCAAAGAGCCCAGTAAGTAGCAGCCGAATGCACGGAAAAAGGCGCCAGGATGCTAATGAGTTAGTTCACCACCATCTCAACATGGCCGACCCCATCATCATCATCAGCAGCATCATCATCATCACCATCATCATCATGGCGAACATCCTCATCGCCATCGCTATCGTCGTGATTTGACACCAACAACACCGTCACATTAACGGGCAGCATAAGTGCCATCGCGAGCTAGGGTTGCATCACGAGCAGCACGCTCATCATCAGTATGACTAATATCGTCTGCCTGAACAACCTCATTAGGAAAAAGCCGTTCGCCGTTCTGGTTCTTACAGTCAACTCCACCATCTCTGCACAAGATCATGCCCCGTGGATACCATTATGATCAGAGTCATCGCGGCGTTACCATAGTCTTCGTCATGATCGTCGCAACAGCCGTCAGCAACATCGTTGTCATCATCGCCATCATCGTCATCACATCGTCAGAAAACTCTCTCGTCATCGTCACGTCCGCCCTCTCCCTCTGTCTCACTATCACCATCACCGCCCACGACCACAACAAGTGCCGGCAACAGCTTCAGCAACGCCCAAGCACCAGTATCAGCACATGGTTCATGTTTAGGGTTTAGGGTCCTAAAACCTACTTGAAGGGGCAGGAAACTTAGTAAGGGTTCCTAAAGGGCTCCTTAAAGGGATCTACAGGGTTTAGGGTTTAGGGTCTACTTGAAGGGGCAGGGGACTTAGCAAGTTGGTTGGTTATAAGTAGGGTAACTCCATTAGGGCACTTATAACTCTACTTATAACCTACTTACTAAGTCCCCTGCCCCTTCAAGTAAGCTGATAAACCCTAAAAACCCGCCAGCCCGGAGCGGTCTTATCGTTTGCACGCAGTACTGTAAAACAGGGCTCGGAAAAATTATTCATAGCATTCCCTTAAACTTAGCCGAATATAGCTCTAATATAATATCACTCAAAACCAATAATTTTTTTAGGTTCCTGTAATATAGGGGCCTTAATGATCAGAATAGGGTTTTGGGCTATACTGTACCATAACTATATAGAATAAGGAAGCCCCCAAAATATTATAGGCAAATATCAAGACCCCTACATTATCAATTTGTGCCGGGCGGCCCATGGCCAGGCGAATCTGATCTCCTTTGAAGTTGAGGGCCTGCGGGCTTTGCCAGATCGGCTCCAGGATAGGGTTTAGGGTTCAGGACCCGCAAACCTACAAATACAGTGGCCTTCATGACTAGACTAGCGTTTCGGGGGACATTATAGTATATTTCTACTCAAGAACACAAAGGAACGTTATTGCAAGTTATTAAGGCCCCTGTATGACCCTAACCTAGGTTGATGTAGATGCAACCGGTTGCAGCACAGAAACCTTCCTTTTTGTTCGGGACCCTTCCCTCTCAAGAAGGGCTTCATGGGCTTGGTTTGTCTTGTTCGGAGTGGAAACTGAAGGGGCCTGAGGCGGCCTGAGCAGGTAGAGAGGTTTTTATGTCGTGTTATACGTTCATAGCATGTGCAAGTAAGCTTTGATTTGGGGGCTCTGTATGAACGACTTAGTAGCTGGGTAAGCAGCAGCACCAGGGTCCCCTGTCTCATTCAGGGGCGGCTTCACGGTTGGAGCTTTACGGTTAAGCATTTACAGGGGGTCAGGCTTTGGGGCTTTGCGGTGTTGGGCTTGAACGCGTCTGTCTAACCCTAAACCCTGAACCCCAAACCATCAACCCTAACCCCTACTCCCTCCTCGACCCCCCAACTACCCTCTGAACTCTATTACGATTAAAGGGCCCTTGGGAGGTCCTGGCTAAACCGTAAACCCTGCGATGCGCTGACGTTCCTCCACCCGCAGGTCCAAACAAGAGATGCGTCTCTCTCTGGGCAGGAAAGCCCTACCTACCGATATGCTTCGGCGCTTTACGTTCAGGGTTTGGGGTTTAGGGTTTAGGCCTAGGATAGGGTTTGAAGTTCTGGGGGTTGAGGGCTCGGAGTTTAGAGTCTTAGGGCGTGCAAGCACCGCCATGCTGCTGTGGCTTTGGCGTATGCATGCCTGCCGGAGAAAACAACAGCACGTAAGCATGAGAAGTCCCCCAAATGGGAAGTAATCATCACACACTCACAGAATCAGCAAGGAACCTGAAGACAATATGAAGGACCCCTATGAAGTATAACAATCCTGCATTGCGCGGCACTTAACACGAGAACGCCAACAAGGGACAACTGACTTTCAGAACCCCTAAAGTAGCCCTATATTGTCATCCAGGAAGAAGGGTCCCGGTGGCTTAGAGGTTTAGGGTGTGGGGTGTATCTACTCCAGGAATTTGCTTGAGGAACTGTGCATGCTTATGAGCTGTTCCAGCTCCTGAAGCAGCAGCGGGGTGTGTCCACGGATCTTTTGAATACCACGCTGAACAACATCAGCACTGCCAGAATCACGTTCGAGCTCGCATAGATCGAAAGTACCCCCAAACCTGAAATCCTACAATCCCGAAAACCCCCAAAAAACAGTGAAAGCCTGAAGCAACCTAAATCCCAAATTCCTCCCAGCAATATAGAAGCCTGAACAAATACCACCAATCTTCGTACTTAGGGCTTAGGGCTCCTATTATACTTACATGAAAACAGCCCCCTCCCAAGCCCTAAACCCTACACAAACCCAAAACCCTAAACTCGAAACCCAAAGCCCTACTCGGATTTTCTAAATATTCTCTAGATGCTTCATTTGAAAGAAAAGCACTGGTCTCCAGACACACCCATGATGACCTGCAGCGTCCGGCCGCAAGCTCCGTGGATTGTGAAACACACCGGAAATGGTATTGGGTTTAGACTCTATAGGGTTTAGGGTTTAGGGGTGCAAGGGTTTAGGCATTTAGGGCTTTAGGGTTGAGGGTTTAGGGTTTAAGGGGTTTAGGGTTTAAGGCTTTAGGGGTTTAGGGGTGCATGGGAGGGTGTTTAGTATGCGGTGTAAGGGTATAGTTGGTAATAACCACTGCGCACACGCACTGATCTGAATACCCGTCCAAGTGATAGAAGGTCTATACCATGGCAATACGAACTACCTTTTTCCTTCTAGAGCACTTGTTTTACAATGCCAGTCTCACAACATGATACGTACTTCGCACGTGCACAAATTACACCCCCCTCGCCGAAGCGGCAGTCTGAGGCGCAAACATGCACGGAAGATGATGTGCGGCCTGCCATAAAGGCGGCTGGATTGTGGCTTGGGGCTCAGTTGAGATTTCTAGTCGCGATTCAATAGTCGCGAGATGCACTTATAAATCGGTAGCGATCCAGCAAGCCGTGTGAAATTGTGGCGTGGATGCAAGCTACAGAAAACATGGCAGCATGGGACGGATACACCATCCACTGGAGCTGCATTCGAAAGTGCGGATTGGTTGCGAAGCAACTGTCAGCGGTCCAGAGTATGCTTCTTCTGGGTTTAAAGCGGAATTTGGCCACCTCTAAGAGGGGCTGTAATCCATGTTACCGGTTTACGTGTCGGAGCACGGGATGAAACGCTCAGCGTCTCCAGCTGCTGCTGCTGCCGTATGAAGAGCGGCCATAAGGATGCGAGCCATGCTGGGGCTGCCAACTTTGCTGGGGAAAGCAGGCTCCTAATCCACTCATACCATTGCTCGGCTGTATAGCCGGCGTCGGCGTTGAGATAGATAGGACTGTCTGTAAACGTGACAATCATTTGCACAATTTTGTGCTGCAGGAAAACATCTACAAACTTACGAATGCTGTATGTGCCCGCGAGCCACATGAGGCAAAAAGGATCGTCGCTCACTGCAGATATCAGGCCTGCCCTAAGGGCGGCTGGATTGCGCTCGTGGATATACAGCACGCGTGCGATGGTCTCGTTCCGGAGGTTCTGCGGCTGGGCGCCACCAACCGTACGTCCCCACTCCGAGGTATCGCTGATCTTTGGATCGCCCCTGATTCGGCAGTGCACACTGCGTCAGGACGTCTTCCACAGCGAGGAACTCGCGGTCGTAGCCGGCCGAGATGGAATGCATTGTATAGTCGACGTCATTGTCGAATCGCTCAAGGGTGGTGCTGTAACCTCGCTTGACGGCAAGCTTCAACTGTTGCTTTGCCTTATCGAGAGCTTCCCCATCCAGCAACTTCGACCCTCGGGATGTTGTGTAATCCCGCACCATCTCGGACATCACTTCCTCGGGGGTGAGCTGGTGACGTGGCTTGCCTGATGCCTTCGATGCTGCCTCCCGCAAACCATCGTGCAGTCTTTATGCGCTTGCGTTGCTTCTGGCTGGGCGGCCTGACAATGTGCGCACCGCATCCCAGACATGCATTGACCCACAGTGCGGGCACGCTCGATGACGGCCACCCGTAGCGGGGGCTGGAGGTAAGGCCAACGGCACTGCCTTTGGCTGCGGTGGCGCAGAAGCATAGTGCAGTGGAGCGGCCTCCTCCGGGATCTCGTCATCGGCGTCAAAGTCAGCCTCCTCTTCGACTTCCACAGTCACGCTAACTTCATCAGCTTCCCTCTTGCGGGACTCGGGTGGGGTTGCAATCCCCCCCTGGTCCAGCACAGGTGCTTCTTCTGGTAAGAAGTCAGAAGCCGTTGCGTCCTGAAGAGCCAATGGTGCGGACGGCTCAGGCATGAGGATGTCCTGCACCAAATCTTCCTTGGTGATGATAACTGGGCCACCACTAACTCGGGCTGGATCTCCCTCGACGGCGTCGGGGAAGACATCAGGTTCCTCAGGCTTGGGATCAATGAGAGGTACTTCAGGAACATTTTCAATGACCTCGGCCTCCTGATCATTCGGATCCTGCCTGGACCATAGGATGGTGCTCTTCAGCGTGTCTCTGATGTAGAGAACACAGGAACCTGGGACGCAGTCCCTCGTCAAGACACCTTCGGATGTGGTCTCGAAAAGATAAGCGACATTGTTGACTTCCTCGGTGCACAAGACGAGCTCAATGGGCAGGTTCGCACGGGATCCGGTCTTGTTGTCGAGCTCAGCGAGGGTGGCTTTGGCAAAGTAGTTGTGGAACTTGCCTGACTTCCCATACCCTGCTTGGAAACCCGACTCCAGAATGGCGAATGCAGAATCGTTGGTGGTACGATGATAAAGGCGTGGCGGATACTCGCCTTTCGCAAGGAATGGCCTACCTTGACAGGTGGCTGTATCCCCAATCTCGGCCCTATCATCATTCGTGTACCAGCAAGTCGCAATGTCTGCATCCTTGAGCTGGTCCTGGATCTTGCTGTTATGGCCATGAGAAGCGCAGATCCAAGACGGCCAGACATCTGTTTCGATGTACTCCCGTCGCGGGTCATTGGGGTGACCAGTTATGTTAAATCGTTCCTTGGAATCGCAGGCGACGATCGAGAGGATGTGCCTGGTGCCCACATTCACTTGATGCGTCTTCCAGAGCACGTCGATGAGCTCACTGATTCTGATGCGGACCCATTTGCCGATCCTCGACTTGAGCTTTTGCTTGGCCCCTCTGACAAGTCCTGTCATGTGACGCAAGATCTTGTCAGACAACCTGGGCTCGGGCAAGTGATCGCGCGGGATCATCTCCGGGAGAACTGTGATCATCCCTTCGCCCTCTGGTTCGCTAGGACACGTGAGCTCATCGGTGTATCCTAGCATCTCCATGAGGTCCAGGTCATCCTGGTAGTTGATTCCCACATAGTCAGCTGGGCCGCAGTCATCGCCTCCTTGATCGCAGAAAAGGTGCGATGGGACTCAGTGCGGTAAGGCATAGCTGACACCACCTCGTCAAATGAGGTGTGGGGAATACCACTCGATCACGCTGCCTCTCCAGAGGGGCCTCCACTAACTGGGGCGGATCCCGGCGTCCTCCGTGGCTCGCTTGCTTGCAGACTCGAGTGCCGCTGCGTATTCCCACTCCAAGATCTCCTTGGGAACTTCTGTCATTCCCGTGACAGGTTCGTCAGGAGGAGGGATGTAGCAGCTTTCCCACGGGTCTGGACACTCCTGAGCGCTTCCAAGATTACGGCCTGCCTTTTAAGGCGGCGGGATGCTGGGCCCGGTACAGCGCCTTGTCAAAGACATAGGCCATGCTGAAAACTCGTGTATCTGACTTATCGTATGGGTACATACGAAGCAGCGCATCCAAGTGCTTGGCGCGAAACTTGGCAAACATGTGGTCTGCAGCGCAAATGCGAACCCGGTGAGCGATGACGGTGGCGAGGGTGGCCCTGTGCGAGGAGTCCTCTCTAAAGTGGTAATGGTCATGCTTCGGTATGGCGGCCACAACTTCCTTTGTCGATGCCGTGTACAACCCGCGGGTGCGGGCGTACCCCATAAATTTCTGCACGGCTTCGCGGTATTCCAGAGGAAGCCCATAATCGATGGGGTCGGATACTGCCAATCACCGGCCTGCCCTGAAGGGCGGCTATACGACCAATCTCCCCGCACACCCTCGCAGCGATTTCGGACCAGATGCCTTCAGCTGCGAGTCCCTCTGGCCCAATTTGTCATTGGGGGGTTCCTGTGGGTCGATAAACACGCCCCCCCTGCCACACAGCTCATCGCCCATCCAGACGTAGACCATGTCGATCTCTAGCTGGGATGGATCCTGGCACTGGTTCACCATCTCGGTGATCAGCTCCAAACTGGATTCTACAAGGCTGTGGAGGTTGCCGCCCCAAAGGGCTTCCTGCTTCAAGTGCGCGTACTGCTGGAGAAGATGCCCAGGGGTGGCCAACCCCTTGAAGTCGTCCTCCATCTCCACGAAGGTACGCGCACCAGCTTTGAAAATGAGCGTTGAGTCGCTCACAATGATTACCCCCCTTTCACGGCCTCGGTTGTCACCGGGCTGGAAGCCGACCAAGTCCCTCGTCGCTCACCTTTGCGATAACAGGAAGAGCTTTGTAGCCCTGTCCGCCATCTCCGAGTGCGACCTGAAGAGCGGCTTGCGGCTCGATGCCGGCGTAAAGCTGCTGCACCGACGTTGCCCAGTCGGAGTCAGGGTTGGTGGAAATTCCTCGCCCATGACTGCTGCCCACAAGATGTGGTGAGCCCATTCTCGACGGACTGTGTTCGATGTGTGCGTCACGTCGTAGGGCGCCGGTGCCTTGTTCGCGGCCTCCAAGCGGGTAATGCTTTGGGTCGTCATCTTTGGCGTGATCTGATGATCCGCTGCACAGGGGCAGGCTACGGATATGGAGTTAGAAGCGCACATTGCTCTATCGACCAGAGGCTGCAATTCTTCTAAGTCTGCGACCTTACAGTCTGATGCCTTAGCAGATGCCTTAGCGCCATGCTGGGATATGCGATATTGTGAACTGAGCTGTTCCTCAACACGGTCCTTCAGCTGCAAAGCCTGGAGCCCTGCGCACACCAAAGATGCGTCTTTATGTCTTGTGACAACTGCCTTAAGTCCGCCGAACCAACCCTCATCGATGAACCCACACAACACACAGAAGTTTTCGGAAAATAAGTGGGCCAACTCGGTGATCTCCACCAAATTCCTTCGTAACCTCTTCAAATCACCTACCGAGAGCGATGCCATCACCACAACGATGCATGCTCCCCCCTCATCGCGAACGGAAGTGATGAGGTGGGTCAAAGGCAACAGATGTGCTGGCGTGTTATGGCAGTCAATTGTCCACCATTGCTTAAGCTTCAGACCCCCCTGAACGGTGCATGCGATTGGCCTCGGCAGATGCCGGGCAGCGACCGCAGCTGGTATGGGCAGCCTGAAGTTAAGTTTATCTAATCGTTCTCTATTCACTGTTCATACTACCGACCTGTGAGGAGGTGAACGCGATCAAACCAAAGCGGGTACCAGTCCAAGGCAACACACAATGGCGTAAATGCGGGGCCAAGTACAGAGGAGAGTCCTTAGTGTTGTGCGATCCTCCAGCAACAACAGTGCCATTGGCCTTGGTCTGAGTCGCTGGGCCCTGGCATCCCCCCCCCTTGACCCCGGGGGGGCGGGGGNGGGGGGGGGGGGGGGGGGGGGGGGGGGGGGGGGGGGGGGGGGGGGGGGGGGGGGGGGTCCAAATTGAAAATTTCAATTTCGACCCTCTTCCGACCTCAGAACGCCTGATATTGCAAAATACAACGCCTAGTCAGGGACGAGCACGATCGTAAATCTCAAGGTCATATTTCAGACGCTTAGACTGTCGCAGTTCCCTAAGAAGGATGTCGCGCAACGTCGTTTCGTCCGGAGTGTGACTTAGCCCAGACATGACACTTTCCCAATTGTTGATAAAAGTAGAAAGGTCATCATTGAGAAGTCTTACCTTCAACAAATCCTCAACCGAATACAGGGATCCAACCTCCTCATTTGTCTTGAAGTACTGATCAATTTCACGGGACAGCTCACCTCGTTCAAGGGTGAGAAACTTTCCTGGGTCACGCAGAGACTCATGATTTGCATCTTTGTCATACGCTTCCTGAATCCACTTAAAAGATCTTAAAAGCTTCATCAGGCGAATCAGAGGCTGCTCTAACCGCTTCCGTCGTTGCTGTCTTCCAAGACCGGTACGATTCAGGGTTCGGAAATTCCGGGAGATTAATCGTCTCAGCTTCTTTGACTTTGGGCTTACCTGAATCCTCTTTAGAGTCACTTTTCAGGTCCCGCAATCTACTGAGAATCGCCATTTAAGAGACCTGTGTTGAGAACCTCGGACGTTGGCGCGCCGGGCGCTGGAGGGGCCGCTACACTCGGGGCCTTCGCCACTGCCGGTCCTGCTGTTGTTGTTCCTGAGGCTGGCAGATAAGCACTGAAACCTCCTGGGTTCATCGATTCGAACAGGTTCCTCGCACCTTGGGGAATTACGTTGGGCGTTGAGAACAACGGTGCTTGGGGAGCTTTGGGGATAGCAAATGGGCTAAACTTTGGCGTGCTTGGTGCCGGCGTTGGCTGACCCTTTGGGGTAGCTGGATTAGCCTGCTCCAAAGCCTTCTCTAAAGCCCTCTCTGCAGAGTCCAGACGATCCTGAAGGTCGTCGTTCTGCTCCCTGAGCTCGCTGACTACTGCTGCGTGCTCTTCCCTTTGTCTGTCTTTGTAGATTTGAAAATGTGCTTGGAATTGCTCCAACATGACTTCCTGTGAGTTCTGAACATGTTGGTTCGCCTGATCTTGGAGATTCTGCGCATACCTGCTTTCTTCAAGTTGCAGATCTAGTGAATCTAGTGCGTCACTTACACTTTTCTGTTGCAGTTCCGCAGGCTCTTCGCGCAGTCTGTTGTCTTCATTCACAGAACGTGCTTGAGCTAAGGACATCTCAGCGATTAATGCTTTCTCGCGGGTGGCTGCTTTAAACTCACTGTTGGCCAAAGCTGCTTGCAGTTCTGATATGGCTTCCAAGTGGTTGCGTTCAGCTCTCTCCTCAACATTCGCTAGCCCTAGTGCGGCTGCCTCTTCATAGGTCGCCACATGCTGCCTATGTCTGCGTTCGGCATAAGCTTCAAGTTCGTTCACTTCTAGCCTGACCTGGTTGACGTGAAGTTCGAAACTGTATTGNGTCGCCACATGCTGCCTATGTCTGCGTTCGGCATAAGCTTCAAGTTCGTTCACTTCTAGCCTGACCTGGTTGACGTGAAGTTCGAAACTGTATTGCGGTGCAAATACGTTAAATTGTTGCACCGAGGCCGGGGCAGGAAGAATCTAAGCCGGGGGCGCCTGCCCCTGCGTGGCCACCCGTGACCGGGGGCTGTACTGGGTTCAGCGCACTCCCTTCCATTTCAGGAATTAGTTCCGGCTCTTCGCTCATGCACTGATTGTACCAAATGCAGAATAGGCCGTAGGCTATATGGCTGATAACCTATATAGTTGGTAATAACCACTGCGCACACGCACTGATCTGAATACCCGTCCAAGTGATAGAAGGTCTATACCATGGCAATACGAACTACCTTTTTCCTTCGAGAGCACTTGTGCCACAATGCCAGTCACACAACATGATACTTCGCACGTGCACAAATTACAAAGGGTTTCTTGTTTAGGATTAATTTTAGCTTTAGGGTCTACATGGCATTATAGGATTTCTGGTTTAGGGTTATAGGGCTCAGAGCATTGGCGCGTGAAGCAGCAGTGGGGCGTGTCCAGTACTCCAAGTGCCCCTCGATCCTCGACAGTATCCAATAAGCCCTGAACCGTAAACCGTAACTTCGAAACGACTGCTTCATACGGCTATCACGTGGACTTATCATCATCAATCTTCCCATGGTTCATAACACTATAACTCTCTAAGTCCTAACTCCTAATCCTCAAACCCTGAACCCAGAACTTTAGAGGCTGCACCCTGTTTGTGGCAGATGGGCACAGCCGATGTTCGCAAGCGCTTTATCGAATGACCAAGCTTAAAGTAAATTCAAATTGCTTCCGAAGCAAAAAAAGAAAAGTTTAAAATCCGATCACCGAAGAAAAAAGCAAGTATCGAGGAGATTGGGTATCGAATGTGTGGATCGAGGGGATTGGCCCCCGAGGGTATCGCAGCGCGCAGAATTCGAAAGCCAAATTTCCAAATGAAGAAAACAAGTATCGAGAGGACTACGTATCGAAGATATCGTCCCCTAGATTGCTTGACTACCAATGTGTCCACAATGCCAAAACCAAGCCTACTCCCGACAGACATCCTTAACCCCCATCCCTGAACCCTAATCCCTCGATCCTAAGCCCTGATCCCTCAACTGAAACCTTCCTGAACATCGAAAGAGGCTACGGCACTGGATTCGGAGCACCCCAATGATCGCCTGCTGCCTCTGGCTGCAAGCACCGTGGATACAAAATCATATGCTGGAGGGGCCTTCATAATTGGAACAGGGTTTGGGGGTATCTGCTAGCTATATGTGATAATAAGGAACGTTCAGGGATAGCATTGCCAAGTATTCAAGCCCCTGTACCCGGCCCCCCTCCTCCACGCTACCCTGAGAAGAAACTGCAATTCAGGTACAGGCCCTTAAATAGTACGCATTTGACTTGAACTATCATCGATGGCAGTAGGGGGGCCTAGGTAGAAAATAATTATGCCATTTGTCGTGCAAGAGCTGAAACAGCAGTCCGCGGATAAGGCTAAGGCCGTTTGCCTAGCGAGAGGCAGATGGGCTACATGGTAGGCTGTGGTAAGCCCTATATCTACGGTTTACGGACAATTGCTTCCAGTGTACGGTTTCAACTTCTACAGATACCCGGCTGCATAGATTTGAATGCAGTACAGAGCCGTGTTATGGTGGTATCTGGTCCTCTGTCAGGCAACCCACCTCCTCTCCCACGAATGCCTAAATGGGAGTTTCCGAGAAAAAAGGGGACCCTAATATAGGGCCCTAAACAGTAGGATTCTTATTGTAAGGACCCCCAAGTAAGGTACCCCTTATTTTTGGAAACTCCCAAATCACGCAAAATATTCGCCCACATGGCTCACTGCAGGCAAGGTTGCCATCTCTGTCTGTGTCACCCACATCGGGCAAACATTCATGTCTGCCAGAGGGGGAGCATACCGGGGCGAATTCTGTTCGGGCTCTTCGAATATGAGATCTCGCATCATGGCCTTTTTTGTCGAGCAAACTCTCCCACGAATGCTGCGGCGCACGAAACTGAAAAGAGTTAAGCACCCCAAACCCAACCCCAGCCTCAAGCATAGTAGCATCCCGTATGATAAAGTGCGTATACTTCCCAATGAATAGAAAAGCCTACTAAGTCCGACCGGCAAGTTGCCTTGAGGAACTCCGGCTCGTCCTGCATTTTGGAGTCTGCGCCAGGAACACCTTTGGGAGAAGCCTTGGTGCTCACCCCATAGGCCAGTGAAGTCGGCAAGACGGTTTGGGACGTGGTTTCCACCGTGTGCACCTTGGGCAGCAACTTCTAGGATACCATAGTCAGGAATCCATAGTCTGCACTGTGTCGATATTGTGGTCACTTCAACTGGCTATCTATCCGTCTGTCTGCCTTCCGATCGGTTGATGTATCTATGTATCTATCCATCTATCTATCTGTCTATCCATCCGTCTACCTATCTTTCTATCCCACTATATCCACTTTACGGCAACCTGACCGACCTGCTTACTATACCATAGCGACGACGTGCTAGCTTGAACAGTAAGTCATGTCATGTACCATATATCGCTACTAAGAAGCAGCAAAAACACAGGCTCCTTAATCCCAGACTTCCTTAAACCCCTCAACCCTGAGCCTTAAACCCCTAAACCCTAAACCCTGGCAGTCACAAGCCCTAAAGCATCTAAACCCTCAACCCTCTGAACCCGAAACCCTAAACCTAACCCTTATAACTCCATTATAGAACCCTTAAGGAGCCCTAAACTCGAACCACGGTGCTGGACCGGTAGCCATCTGAGCCTGCGCCATTCGCTGCGCCATCATGTATTGAAACATGGCCGGCTCTATCTCCTCGAGTATAGTTCAGGGTTTTGGGGTTTAGGGTTCTAGGGCTTAGGGTCTTAGGGTTTCGGATGGCTTAGGGCTCTAGGGTTTTAGGGGTTAGTTAGGGTTGAAGGGTTGAGGGTTTAAGGTTTAGGGGTTAGGGTTGAAGGTTTTAGGGCTGCGAATTTGGCCGGCCATCTCCTCTTGCTTCTTCGGGGTTTCGTGGTAAACCCTGCTGGTGTCGGGCAATCTTCGCAGCTCGGACTGTCCATGAGCATACCGGCAGGCATTTCCATTCTTGCAGAAGCCCTTTCTTTTGAACCTGGTGCACAGAGCTGTGGCTGCCAAATCCGGCTGAACCCGCAGCTCGTCGTATGAATGTGCATAAGTGCACAAGTCCCCCAAATGACATCTCCCCTTCGTCTGCCAGTACTTGCAAATTCTGGTGAATTTGAGCGCAGCCCGAGTCTCTCCGATCTGGTCGCGTGGCATGGCGAAACACCGCCTAAAATGCGGCGCTCAAAATGAGTAGCCAGGGTCGCTTTCGGGCCAACTTGGCTGCACGGACTTGCCATCAACATGAGGGTGGTGGTGGAGGTGGTTGTGGCGGTGTCAGGTGTAGTAGTAGTAGTAGTAATAGTAGCAGTAGTGGAGAGTAGTAGTTTTAGTGCTGGTTTCACTAAACCGCCTCCAGGGAGGAGTAGATGGCATTGATCCGCTCCCAGGTCAGTTTGCCCTTGAAACGCCAGTGCCTGAGGAGCTGTTCGGGGGGGGAAGAGCATTGTTTGACCTAGGTCGAGGGTTTTCGGGATTCAAAATGTTGGCTTAAGAGTTTAGGGTTCAGGGTTTCGGATTTGTTTAAGGTCAGTTTACTGCGCTTCGGGTTTCTGCTGGCATCCTCGAAGCTGCTGTGCGGAGTCTACGGGGCTGCTGAACGGTGTCCTTGTTATGTTGTTTGTATTGTTCTTTTGAAGGTGGAAGTGGAGGGGGTGGAAAAGCCTAAACCCTAAACCGTCGGCGGAGTGAGGTCCAGGGTCTCTGCTCGGGGCATATCATTTGAGTGCGGCCAGCCCCTCAACCTTATTCCCGAAATCCATCTTTTGAGCCCGTTGCCTCTATAGGGTTTAGGGTTTAGGGTTTGCATATAAACCCTGCACGCCGCAAAACCCTCCACCCGTTCAGACCCGATGGTGCGCTCGTCCTACATCCTAAATCCCAACGCCTCAGGACCTTGAATCCGTCGGACTGTCCAATAAGGAAACGTAGTTACACAGATGCCTTCAATATATAGACATAAGCACATATATGCACACATGCATGCATGCACGCATGCCTGCATACATGTAAACATGCATTGACATGAATACATACATACTTACTTGCATACACAGATAGTCAGGCACCTACAGACGGAAGCACCTGTGTATCTACATACCAGCCTGCACACATACAGGTTTACGGACATGCGGAACCACATGCATGCGTGCATGTACTCACTTCGCTACTTACTGACTTACTTGCTTGCATACGTACTTCAGCTAACCTAACTTACCTTACCTGTACGTTTGCTTACTTTCAGGTTACGGTATATATTCTAGGCTGAACTGAACCTGCTTGCTTGCGTAGTCACTTAGCCACTTAGCTACAAAGTTAAATTAGTTGTGTAGATACTCAGCCAGTCAAGGTCAGCTACCACGCTAGTTAGTTGCTTACTTCACCACGGCCGCCCCTTTACACTTGCGCGCCTTGGCAGGCACGGTTTCAGTTCTCCCTCCGCATCTCGCAAAGGTGCGAGTGCGGCATCTACCTGGCCGGCTGCTTGCAAAAGGTTTGTACGCTTTGACGCGGTTTTCGACGGTTTAGAAAGGGTTCGCGGTCATCTGAGGGCCGCAGGGGACCCATTCGATCAGAACGTAACTAGGATTTAGAGTTTGGGCTTTATTAATAGGATCTAGAGAGCTTCGTGCCCAGTCCTTGAGGGGAATTGTCAGGTAGGCGCATTCTCAGAGTGGGGTTAGGTAGGCATGCTAATCTCTGGGTTTTCTGGACCTGACTCTTATTTCATGTGCGAACACGAATGATCATGTGTGCAAGTATCTAACATGTGCATAGACGTGTCACCCTAATCCCGTAAACCCTAAACCGCCAAACCCCTAAACCCTAAAACCAAGTACCCCCTTGCTGTCTGGGCCAATAGTGATCCTAAGCTCCAAACCCCCATCAACAACCCTAATCCCGAAACCTCAAAGCCAACCCGCAAAGGCCCCACCCCAAAGCCCTAAACACGAACCCCCGAACCCTGGACCCTTGAGCCCACGGCCCCGAACCCTAAACTCTTTTTAGGTGCACTTCGCGCCTTCTGCTCGGCAGTTTTGCTGAGCACGACCACCCCGGCAGGAGCATAACCACCTAGAGCAGGGTCAAGGCAAAGGGATGTCAAGAGCGAAGTCTAAGGGTTTAGGGTTTAAGGTTTAGGGAGAACGGGATATTGGGGTAGTTTTTTGGTATGTTCCTAGAAGGGCTTATCAGGACATATGCATGGCAATACTCTAACCTCCCGTAAGCGGGCTAAGGTTTAATGATTCCGAGGGTTGAAGAATCTGATCCCTGGCCCCCCTAAAATGCCTCCAGCAGAAGAATTGCAAACGAAGACCGTCGGTATATAGGTAAGGGTTTAGTGTTTGGGGTCTAGAGTGTACGGCTCAGAGCTTTAAGGCTTATTTCGGGTTTAGGGCTCAGGGTTTAGAAATGCTCCCAAAATCTAACCCGGCTGAATTTCTGAACCCTAAACCATAAGGCTCGGAACGCAGAGAGGCCCCAGACATCGTTAAATCCTAAACCCAAGCTCCAAACCCTGAACGTGGAATCCTAGACTCTGGACGCTAAATCTGAACCGCTGAGACGCGATCGAAGCCCTGCACTACATCCCTCCGTCCTTCTCAGGGTGATAGACTGGCGGACTTCGGTTCTAAGTAATGTAGGAACCCAATTAAGAATCCCTTGGGCCTTTATTAGGGTTCCTTATATGAACCCTACTATTTTGGGGTTATAGGCCCTGGGCCGCCCTAAACCCTAAACCCTAATAATCAGGTTCCCACCGCGTTTGGTCTTCTCTTGTGTTGGGGCTACTTGGAGGTTCATGGGTAGTTATAAGGGTTCCTTTAAGGGTCCCGTTTCAGGGATCTATAGGGATTCTACATGGGTATAGGGTTTAGGGCCTACTTGGAGGTTCATGGGTAGTTATAAGTAGGGTTATAAGTAGGGTAACTATACTTACAACTTATAACCCCAGTTATAACTACCCATGAACCTCCAAGTACAAGCATGGTTTAGGAGAAGCACGCCTCGTCTTTCGAACTGGCTTGCTGCGTCCGCTGGGATTACTTTCCTCCCGAACAGGCTCGAGCGATGGTGCGTTTGCAGAAGGTTCTTTGCACTCATGAACCGCCAAAACAAACCTAAACATCCTAAAACCATAATCCCTCGACCCCTAAACCCAAACGGCAAGCAAACCCCAAAGCACGCCGACAACCTCCCATCAGGATGTACCATGATTACAGGATGCAGTCACTCTCCTTTTGAACCAAGCCCTAAACTCTCCGAAACCCGACAACTCCTGAAGTTGAGTATAGGCGGCTGATTTCAAACCCGTCCCCTACAGAAGGAGGGCAAAGGTGATCTTCATGCCCAGTACAGTAAAAGAAGGGATTTAATGATTCGATGAATTTTCTTTAAACCCGTTGAACCCCCCTGAAACCATATGCAGAGGCCCTGCACAACTCTCGTAATTCTATTGATTGTTGTTGCTGCAGGCGCAGGAAAGGAAGGGGTAGCAACAGATCGTGGAGGATATGCCCTAAACCCTAAACCCTAAAACCCTAAACCCTAAAACCCTAAACCCTAAAACCCTAAACCCTGAAACCCTAAAGCCCTAAAACCCTAAAGCCCTAAAACCCTAAAACCCTAAAGCCCTAAAGCCCTAAAGCCCTAAAACCCTAAAGCCCTAAAGCCCTAAAGCCCTAAAACCCTAAAACCCTAAAAACCTAAAACCCTAAAGCCCTAAAACCCTAAAGCCCTAAAACCCTAAAGCCCTAAAACCCTAAAGCCCTAAAACCCTAAAGCCCTAAAACCCTAAAGCCCTAAAGCCCTAAAATCCTAAAGCCCTAAAACCCTAAAGCCCTAAAACCCTAAAGCCCTAAAACCCTAAAGCACTAAAGCCCTAAAACCCTAAAGCCCTAAAACCCTAAAACCCTAAAGCCCTAAAGCCCTAAAACCCTAAAACCCTAAAACCCTAAACCCTAAGACCCTAAAACCCTAAAACCCTAAACCCTAAAACCCTAAACCCGAAAACCCTAAAACCCTAAACCCTAAAACCCTAAGACCCTAAAGCCCTAAAAACCCTAAGCCCTAAACCCTAAACCCTAAACCCCTAAAGCCCTAAACCCTAAAACCCCATATCGGGCTTTGGGGCTTGAGGTCTCAGGTCTTTGGATTTTGTTTGGGGGGTTCGGTCTCGAGGGTCTCTAGGAGCTTTCGGGTTTTCTGGTTTAAGGCTTAGGGATTAGGGCTTAGGGTTTGGGGTTTAGGGTTTAGGGCTTAGGGCTTAGGGGTTAGGGCTTAGGACTTAGGGCTTAGGGTTTAGGGTTTAGGGCTCAGGGTTTAGGATTTAGGGCTTAGGGTTTAGGGTTTAGGGCTTTGTTTTGTCTGTGTTTGCGGGCTTGGGGTCAGCAAAGCCAGACTCTTGCAGTAAGTTGGTTATAAGTAGGGTTATCATTAGGGTTAACTCCATTTAGGGCACTTATAACTCTACTTATAACCTACTTACTAAGTCTTCAAGTAGGAGTTCCGGGTTCAGGGTTTAGGGTTTCAAAGACCCCAACCTGAAGCCCCGAACAAGAACCGAAAGTCTGTGGCTGCAGCCCTGTGTGTGGAATGTCAGCGAACGATTCCCCGCAGTTAGGGTTTGGGCTTGATTTTGGGGTTTAGGGTTGAGGGTTTAGTAGGTTTAGGGTTTTAAGGCTTAGGGGTTTGGAGCTTCGCGTTTTAGGCTCAGGGTTTAGGGTCGGGATAGACCTCTTCACTTCTGCACCCCGAACCCCAGAAAGCAGCTGTCACTGACGCCATACGCCCCGGACCCAAAACCCCCTGATCCCATAAAATCAAGACCTAGACATCCGCAAACCCGTATCCCCTAAACCCAAAAAGTCCTAACCCCCAAACCCCAAACACCCTGAACCCTAAATCCCGCAAGCCATCCACCCATAAACTGCTCAGAACGTTGAACTTCTACGCCCAAAACGCATGAACCCGGAAGCCATAAAACCGTGAATCGTCAATCCATGATGAACCTTCTACAACCCTTCTACACACCTCACAACAGCTCTTGTGGAAATACCCATCCCGCAAAACCCCAGGCACGCTCAATCCCTTCAAACCCCTCAAACCCTAAAGCCCGAAACCCATGGAACCACAAAAACCACCCCAAACCTTAAACCTTAAAGCCGTAAGCCGTAAACCTAAACTCCAAATACACAGCTCTGGGCCCTGAACCGCTAAACCCCAACCACCGTCCTTGAGTCACGGCGTGCTAAACCCTGAGCCCTGAACCCTGAGCCCTCGGTTGGTGCCTCTCTAAACCCTAAACCCTATAATACCGTAACACCCTAAACCCTAAACCCCAAACCCCTAAACCCTAAACCCTAAGCCCTAGTTTAAACCCTCCTAAACCCTAGTTTAAACCCTAAACCCTAAGCTCTAAACTCTGAGCCCTCGTTTGGTGCCTCTCTAGCTTCGCAAGCTCGTCCTTCAGTCGGCTTTCGACGGCCATCTCCCACTCCTCCTTCCGGGTTTAGTGTTTAGGGCTTAGGGTTTAGTATGATTGGCATTGTAACTACAATCTTCACCATCATCATTATCATCATCACCATCATCATTATCATTGTTGTTGCTGCTTTTGTTATTATCTATTATTGTTGAAATGCCTGCCATCATTATTAGAGCCACCGTTGGCATTATCAGTATTGCCGGTCACATTATTGCAACTATTGTTACTACTACTGCTACGACCAGTACTATTACTCTTATTGTTACTATCCTCGTTATTATCATTAGTCTTGTTATGTTGATCAATGTTCTTATGGTTATTGCACATTTGATTGTGGTTAGTATCGATTATGGTTATGACTGTCATTCGTACTATGCTTCTTAGTATTGTGATTATAGCTATGGTTCGTCTGCTTGCAATAGTGACGACGCTGATAAGAGTAACGAACAATACTAATTATGATAACAACAATAATAGTCAATAATGTCCCTGACATTTTGCTCGCATTACTAGTTGTGTTGTATGCATACTCTCGCTAGCAGTACTGCTATGATTCTTGAGTTATGTCACTATCACTTTCATTAGCCGTCGCGCTCGTAGTAGTAGCAGTACTAGTAGTAGTAGCAGTAGTGGTAGTAGTAGTAGTAGTGGTAGTAGTAGTAGTAGCAGCAGTAGTAGGAGTAGTAGGAGTAGTAGGAGTAGCAGCAGCAGCAGCAGTAGCAGTAGTAGCAGTAGTAGCAGTAGTAGCAGTAGTAGCAGTAGCAGTAGCAGTAGCAGTAGCAGTAGCAGTAGTAGAAGCAGCAGCAGCAGCAGTAGTTGTAGCAGTAGTCGTCGTCGTCGTTGTCGTCGTCGCAGTTGTTGTTGTTGTTCCTGCTGTTGTTGTTGCTGTTGTTGTAGTTGGTGTTGCTGTTATTGTTGCTGTAGTTGTAGTTGTAACCGTAGTTTTGGTTGTTGCCGTTGCTGTTGCTTGCTGTCGCTGTGGTTGCTGTTGATGTTGTGGTTGCAAAATTGCTACTACGGCTCGTGTGTTTCCCGGCCTTTGACACGATCCCCACATATGAAACCCCCGAGCAACGGCCCTACCTTAACCATAAGGACACTGGTACGACACCTGATGGGGGGCGGCGCGCTGTGTGTTTTGAACCCTTCAAGAGATCTGAGTTCAAGTTCTACAGCTGCACGCTTCAAGGATGGAAGTGTCACAAGAGCGGATCGCAACAGAGATTCCAAAACAGCGGGTGCTGAAAGGAATCAACGAATGGCCGGGTCGTCCGTCAACCCAAATCTGTACCTTGCAGTGTTTCGGGGTGGCCCCGCCTGGCCCTGCCCTACCTTTCAGTGTCGGCCGCCCCGCCCAAATCTGGGCCGTGTCCAAAGCCTAAACACCGAACCCCAAATCAAAAGATAATAAATCAATATACCCCAAAACACTAAACTCTGGATCTCAAAGGCGGCACGCCTCGTCTACGGCTTCCTCATCATCTTCGCCTGCGGCGGAAGATGCCTGGTGCAGAATCGACGCAAGGTTAGGGGATTGAGGAAAAAATAAATGCTTTGTTGAGGTATATATAGGGCTTAAGAACTATCAAACGTCTGAACAAGAAATAGTAATGTCCCTGTATCCCTATTGTTGAGGATTCGTAGATCGCCTTACCACTTCCCCAGCACTTCCAGCTGTGATGAGCACTGATCCATAGGATGCTTGAAACCACTGCTAGCGCCCATTCTGCCTTTAAACATTCCGAACCTCGCCTATAGGACCATACCTAGGGTACCTACTTTTCTATATAACACCACAAAGCTAGGTACCCGAAAAATGGGGCAGGGTGTGACACACTGTAGGTAATGCCCCTGTAACTTTGCTTTATCCCTGAATAAGTCTTCGCCCCAAACCCCAAATCTACGCTCGAAGCCCTGCAGACCCCTGAAGCCAAAAGCCTAAACGGATCCATAAAGGAAGGAATTCCGGTTTACGGTTTAGAGTCAGGGTTTAGGGCTTCGGGTTTAGGATTTAGGGTTAATCCCAAAGCCTCAACCCAACTCCACACCCCGAACCACAGACTCTACATTTGAACCCAGAGACACCAACATCCCTTAATTAAGGAATATTCCTTAAACGATAATAGGATCCCGAATATGATTTAAGGTATATTCCTTAATTAAGGGATATTGAAATCTCTGGGAAACCCTGCCTGAGGGATGGGGGTGCGCTCCTCCTCTCCAAACCGCTCCCATTCTTCGACCTTTTGCGGTGTCAGACGTAGGTTAGAGCTTAGGAGTTAGGTTTAAGCAAACAAGCTTAGGGTCGAAGGTTTATCAGTTAGGTGCACGGATTATGGTTTATGTTGTAATTAGCTGGTTTAGGTTGCATGGTTAAAGTATGCGCGGGTTGTACCATGCCATACCTTTGCAACAACCGCAGAAGGGTGTAGGTGGTCAAGTCCTGTGTGCAGATTCGCGGAAACCGTCAACCCTGACCCTAAATACAGACTCATGCAGGGCTCTCTGCTACGGGTTTTGGCCGCGAAGCGTCGCCTGCAGTGCTTAGCGTGGTCTGTAAGAATGGTCTCATTCTTGTGGAAGACTCCTAAACCCTGAACCCTCAACCCTGAGCCATACGTTGTCTTTCTGGACGTTTCCTCCAGAAAATCCTCCTCATAATGATCGGTTTAGGGTCTAGGGCTGTGGATAACAGGTGAACCCAGCTTCGAAGGATAAACAAAAGCGTACGGTACCCCGAATCCCGCAACCGTGAACCCGAACCCTAACTCCTGAAACCCTAAACCCCAAAATCCAACACTCCCAAACCCTACCACCCAAAAGCCCCCGAAGCTTTAATCCAAAGCCTACAGTAAAGGGTTTGTACGGTTTAGGAATTAATACCCTAGGCCCGAAATCCCTAAATCTTTCATCACTCTCACCCATAAAACCTGACACTCTAGACTCTATAGCCCTGAACTCAACACCCCGGGGAGCCGGTTTCCATTGTCATTAAGTTCCCCAAAATTGTGGCTTCTCTCACACGCACACACACACACACATATATATATATATATATTGTATGTGTATATATATATATACACACACATGCGCAGCTGCACGTGTATGTGTGTATGTTCAGAAAATGTATGTCTGTCTGTCTGTCTGTCTCTGTCTCTGTCTCTGTCTCTGTCTCTGTCCCTGTCCCTGTCCCTGTCCCTGTCCCTGTCCCTGTCGCTGTCTCTGTCTCTGTCTCTGTGTCTGTCTCTGTCTCTGTCTCTGTCTCTGTCTCTGTCTCTGTCTGTCTCTCTGTCTCTCTGTCTCTCTGTCTCTCTGTCTCTCTGTCTCTCTGTCTCTCTGTCTCTCTGTCTCTCTGTCTCTCTGTCTGTCCTGTCCTGTCCTGTCCTGTCTCCCTGTCTCCCTGTCTCCCTGTCTCCCTGTCTCCCTGTCTCCCTGTCTCCCTGTCTCCCTGTCTCCCTGTCTCCCTGTCTCCCTGTCTCCCTGTCCTGTCTCCCTGTCTCCCTGTC